>JAOWBN010009345.1:0-11050 GCA_028565015.1 Pinguicula moranensis | reverse complement strand
GTAATCTGCATAGGAAAAGTGTCAGCTGGATCTCATGGAAGAAAGTACAAACCCTCCGAGAAAAAGGTGGACTAGGGGTGAGAATCCCCCTGACAGTAAATGAATCATTACTGGGTAAATGGGGAGAATACCTACTCGAGGGGGAAAACTCTAGCATATCAGATAATCCATTCCAAATATTCAGTTAAGGGCAGGCTAACAATAGGGAAACATCATGAATTGAGGCCTCCGGACCAAAGTGTAAGGGAGAGAGAAAGATCTCAATAATACTCCTCTTACTGGTGGAATGATTTACAACAAACTCTATCTAATACATGGTTTTAGGAAAGGGTGAAGTTACAAGTAGGAAGTGGAGCAGGAATTCAGTTTTGGCAGGACACATGGGCCACATCAACACCTTTGGCAAGACTGTATCAAAGACTGTTTAGAGCAGAGAGGAACAAAACAAAAATAGTAGCTGAATCAGGGCACTGGAGTGGGAATTGGAAGTGGGATTGGGACTGGAGAAGGGCCTTAAGGGGGGAAGAAGGAACATCAAAAGTGCAGATACTTCAACTCATAGAAGGGACTGAGCCAGTATGAAACAGAGAGGACATACACAGATTCTCAGAGTAGGCTGATGGGAAATATAAGGAAAAAGAGGCGTATTATCATCATCCAGCAGTGGCTGGACATGCATATACAGAAGCAAAAATAAACTCCCTGAGATTAGTCTGGAATAAATTTACCCCAAAAAGATTTGCACATTTGCTTGGAAACTATTACAAGGTGGAATCCCAGTGAAAGATGTCCTGCAGAAAAGAAATATCATCCAAAGATTAATTGACACGAGATGTCCAGTCTGCCAAGTGTATACATAAACTATCATGCATTTATTCCAATATTGTATGCTATCATCTAACATCTGGAAGCTAATTCAAACATGGTTGCAATTTACTGGAGTAGAAGGAATCCTGAAGCAATTTATCATGAAAAAACCCAAAACAATTAATGGTAAGCCTGGATAAACATTTGGCTAATGACAATGTGGCAGATCTGGAAGAACAGGAATGCAAACCATTTTACAGCAACTACTAAGACCAAACAACAGATATTCCTATCTATCCAACACTCAACTTGGCACTGTCTGAAAGCTCACATAGATCCACATTCTTTCTCTTACTCTATAACAGACTGAATATCTAACCCCATCATTTGCCTTGCTTTCAATTAATGCACTAATCTTTAATTTATATGAGGCAGATGATGAATACACTGATCTGTTTTGATAAGTAAGAAATGCTATTGTGAGCTACTGGAAAAAGTACTAATGTCAAGCAAGTGGTTCTTTTTTAAAGAGATGCAGGGGAGGCACATGTTCTGGTATAGGGGGGTCAGTGGTTCCTGAGACAGTAAGGTGTAGGCATACTATCATCAATGTTGTAAAGAACAATCAATGATTATGGGGTTGCATCTTAGTCCTATACACGAGGTATGAAGAAGACAGACTTATACTAGTGCTAACTGACTATCTTCCTGCTTTTTATAAGGTACAGGTGCATATGGAGTATGCGAGAAAGCCATGTTCAATATTTACCTACCCTTCTCCTAGGGCAGCCTCATGCGCTCGGGGAACGGCTCCTTCGGAGCCAAAATTTTAATCTTTTTGATTTTCATGGAAGTGATCAACTGCACAACAGACATAAGAAACCATTCTGAAGATACAAGTACAATGTAGACAATTGAACTAGAAAACATAAAGGGGCAAAGTACATACAACCGACTGGGCAGATATAGATAGAGGAGACCAGACAGATCACACAAAGCTACAACTCTGCTGGCACAAAATTTACGACACTTGTGCAGTACAAATTGGATGGTGTTATCTTGGATAAAGAGCCAATGATCAAGGAAGGAACATGTACAGGTTACATAGCTTAAGGTCGATCAAATTCTCAAATTTCAAAAGACAGACATAAATCAATGGCAGAAGAATACCCTGGTTTTGGGCGTATTATGAGGAAATAGGAGGAACGGCTCTCAACAAATTACTTTACTTTAGCAAACCAGAAGACAAAGATAAAGAGATAGCAGACCTAGACTGAGCAATCTAACCCCTGGAAAAATTCTGAGTCCAGATAAGGCATATGGAATAATGCCTCACAAGCTACCAAAACGGATATTAAGGGTCTTCAAGGTGGAAATAGTTTGACCATCTGAAAGTGAAATGTGTCATGCAGTCACTCTAGTCTAATCTCCGATCATTACAGGGATATCTCACAAATCTGGAAGGAGCTATGTACCAATAACCGCAAAGGTTATTGATAAGTTAATAGCCAGGATATCCAGAGTTTTTTTGTGAAGAGCGGCGGTTGGCGATGAACTGAATGCTGAGATGCTTGTGCATTCATGATGTTAGGGGAGCGAAGTAACCGATCACCCTCAGCTATAACGAAGAATAGTCTAGAAGGACAGCATATACATTTCACTATCAAGGTGTCAGACATGTTTTTACATACCTTAAAATGTTAGCCATTTTATTACTTCACGTATTTTGTTGTACTATTAGTAGATACTCTATTATATATACATAAAATTTGGCTTAACCAAAAAAAAATGTTGGTTGGCATATTTCCTAGACTATTTAGAGTGACTGAGAACCCAGAGATTTCTATAGCTGATATGGGAGTATGGTTGAATGGTAGGTGTTCATGGAGGAGGACTTTAAGGCAGAGAGAAATCGATGATCTAAGGATTTTTTAATGTGTAATCCAGAACACATCACCTAAAGAAGAAAGGAGGATCGGTATGCATGGGATGGCAGCTCGGATGGAATTTACACTGTTAGTATGGCATACAAAAAGATCATGGAACAACAACAATCCCCATTCAGCACTGAGAAGGCTCAGAGTATAAAGAAAGTGTGGAACAAGTTCTCCCATACGAAAGCTACTATTATGACATGGACTTTATTACAAGATTCACTTCATACCGAGCAATTGTTGTCCAATAGGAAATTCATACCTGGGCAGGAATTAGGATGCACACTGTGTCAAGGAGCATAGGTAACTTCATCACATCTATTTCAATCTTGCCCTGTAGTTTTAAAAATATGGAGTGTGATTAGAATTTGGTTGGAATCTGATACTAATCTATTCTTATTTGTTTTGCAGGTTCCTTCTTTTGAGGACTTCCTCCAAGTAAAATTGGTGGAGGTTAACATGGATGCGTGGAAAACTATCTAGATAGCACTGGTTTGGACTGTGTGGGAGCAGAGAAACAATATCCATTTCAAAGGTTAACGGGAAAACCATCTAAATGTAGCATATGTGATCCAGGGGGGTGCATATGCGTGGATTGGAACAAGAAAAAATTAACAGGAATTTCCATTCTCTATGAATGATTGGCTACTGCAACCGCTTAGATGTCTGAATTTTTGAGAATGGAAGTCTGCAGCTGGTAAAGGATACCTCTGAGTACAAGTTTGTGTTGGCTTTTTACCAATTATTGTGTAAGTGGAACATATTGACTAACCAGCGAGCAGAGAGGGTGAAATCACATGAGTACAAGTATGTGAAAGAACTACACTATACAGAACAAGTGACAATTAACCAGGATCTTCCACAGGTTTTATAACATTTTTATTGTTAAGCCAAATTTCACTAAATAAAGAATATGTACAACTTTCTTACAAGAGATAAAAAAAAAGTATAAAAGACTGGAAACAAAGACAAAGTACACGGTTCATAGATCTTCTCTTCCAGGATGGGATGAGGTGGGGGTTAGTTCCACAGTATTGGTCAATTGACAGTCAGTTATGCAGGCTGCCATGTAATGGCTATAGGAGTCTTTACAGTACCAGAAAACCCAGCTCTACCTACACACCTTATAGTATAAAAGTGATGAGGTTGTTGCTATAGTCCAATAAGCAAAGACTTAATGGCTACTGCAATAATGATTTGTTGACATTCAACTATGCAGGCTGCTATACGAAGTATATCAACAGGAGTATTTACTGTTGTAGTTGACGCTGCTCATCCTATTTACCTTATAGCATCGTAGTTGTTTGATTGTTGCAACACCATCACAACCCATCTCTTTTACAAGTTACATCAAATGTGTGAGATTGCCTCTCTATATTCTTTACTTTCGTGCTCATCTCCTAGTGGTTTTATAACCTTAGTGATTTTAATTTGAGAAGAACATGTAATGAGGTATTGGCAGGAGATAAAAGTTCTCATCATGTCAAACTGGTACACATCTTATCCTTCTATCTGCTTACGGTACAATAGGAAGAGGAGTGACCACTACTCGGTCATGAGATGCCACTGTATGAGTAACTCTCATCAGTCAATACCCCTTTAAGCACCAAAACATTTTTACTTGAAGGCATGAGCACATTCCGGCTGAGCAGAGTACGAAAATGAGATACTGTTGACATAAATTAATAGCGTACAACTTTGTTAGATGAAAAGATGGATAATGATGATTACCGAACATTTGAGAACTAAAGTTTCGTAGAGAATGCAGCATAATAATATCTTGTGGATGAGTTTGGCTCCTAATATATGTGTGGATGAGTTTGGCTCCTAATATATGTATGGTATCAAATTGTTATGGAATGGAACGATATCACCAGAGAGTGAAAATGATGGATGTCTAAGTAGCTTTGTGCTTGTTTTGGTTGGGATCTGAGATACATGTCTGATTGGATTACGACCTATCATTCATTACAAGGATAGCTCACCGAACTTAATTGAGATGTGTATCAATATCCCTAAAATGGGAGATTGACAATGTGACGGTAAGGACATTCTGATTTATTGAAGAGCGGATGCAGTGATGATCAGATACTGATATGCTTTGTGATTTTTTATGACGCTAGGTGAGCCGTGTACCATATCATTCTTAGATATACATGATGGGGAGTATGAGGAGAAGACTAGGATTTCAGATCTACCACAAACAGTAATATAGTATTCGACTGAGTAGGAGCAAGAGTGATATTTGTATTTCACATTTCTTGAAAATATTGTTTTTTTATTAATGAAATTTGGCTTATCCAAAAAAGAAAGAATTGCTAACTCTCACACTCCTCTCTTAGTGGGTTCGCGCTTACCTCTCAAATCTCGTGCGACCTATTAAGAGGCTTTTATATCATGAAATCCGCATAATGTGGCCCCTTTCCCATTAATACTCATCTCTTAAATCTCATGTTCATGGTACTTGGTGTTAGCTTTATCATCTCTAGCTAGGTTCTCATATCTCGAACCTCAAACGAAGCCTATGTACTAACACATGATCGTCAAGGACATGTTAGTTAATAATGAAATGCAATAAGACCAAACAACTTTAGCATATTATCTAATAACTAAACATTCAAAACAACTCCAAAAAACACACAAAGGACTATGCCAGGCCAAATAATATGGATTTAGCTCATGCTCAATGCACGAGCTTGACAAAGACAACCAAGTCTAGATTTCATATTTCAAGAACCCCCCTTGCTTGAATGGTGAAGTCGCAAGAGCTCCTCCTTTCTTCTTCTCAAGAGTTCTCGAGTGTCTTCCCCCTTCAGTCCAAGCTCTCCTACTCGATATCGCAAAATGGATTAATTCTTTTCCTTTTTTTGGTGACAAATCGTTAGCTTCTAAGACAAGTTATCGTATTTGTCTCTTTCCATGCCAAAATATGATGTGGCTTTCAGACTAGAGTTGCAGCCTGTAGGATTTGGGGCTATGACCTTACAATTATTGTCATTCATCCTATATTTTTGTCTTTGTGTAACCAATTCATTGAAATCTTGTGAAACATAAGGAAAGGGTTATGAAATTAACTTTTATCTTTTGATGATTTGCGATGTCTAAGCATATAAGTCAGTTGTGAGTTGGTACAAAACCCACTTATTAGTGATTCGATGAACCCGACGAGCCTTAAATGCTACAAGGACGAGGAGGCCCTTATTTCCAAAATAGGGGCCGAGATGAGAACCAACAAGATGACGTGCTGAAGCACAAAGGAGAGATATAGACAATGACTTTGGCAATGTCAAGGTGAAGATGCCTTCTTTCCAAGGCAAGAGAGAGCCAAACTTATACCTTGTGATGGAGACCAAGGTGGATATTGTATTCGGATGTCATGCCGACACAAAGAGGGAAAAGGTAAAGTTAGATGTCATCGAGTTCACTGACTATGCCATCATTCAGTGGGATCAAGAGATGATCACCTAAAGGAGATATGGTGAGCCCACGGTAGCGACAGGGGGCAAGATGAAAACATTGATGCAAATTACGTTCGTGCCTAACCCTTATTTTTAGAGCCTATTTAAATATTACAGGTATCGAAGAGTGCTGAGGAATATTACAAATAAATGAAGATAGCTATGATCTGAGCCAATGCGAAGGAGGACCGGGAAACTACATGGCACGATTCCTTCATTGACTCAATAGGAAGATAGCCAACGTGATCAAGCTCCAAAACTATGTGGAGATCACGGATATGCTCTATCAACACATCAAGGTGAATGACTAACTCAAAAGGTGGGGTACACAAAAGGGAGCATCTACATTCATCCCTAGTTAGTGGAAAGCAAGCATCTCCAAGTGGGAGAAGCCCAAGGACAATGCATCTAATGAGGTAAAGACTAAACCATTGGTCCCTAAAGGTACAAATATTCCTACTACGACTCAAAACTTTGACATAAAATACTTTAGATGTAAAGGGTTGGGGCATATTTCTAGCCAGTGTCCCAACAAGCAAACCATGGTGTTGATCGTGCAAGGAGGCCATGGACCGAGGAGGAAAAAGAAGAGGAGGTTGAGGTAGATTGTGGTAGTCAATTGGAGGACAAGGATGAAGTTGTTGGAAACTTGTTGGTATCCCTATGAGTCCTTAGCACCCAAGCATGGGAGGAGAACCAAAGCAAACGAGAAAATTTGTTCCACATGAGATGTCATGTCTTAGCGAAGGTATGCAATGTCATTATTGATAGTGGGAGTTGCATGAATGTAGCCAACACCTACACGTTAGAGAAGCTTGGGTTGAACACCACCAAATTGTTAGTGTTGTGTCTTAATATCAATCACCTCAGGCCAATGTATTAACACTTTAATGTTATATATATGATTGTAACAACCTTCATTACCTTTCTTTTGTGTTAAGCCAAATTCTACATATAAGAAACCGTACAAAAGTTATGTACAATATTAGAAGGGAAGAAATACAACAAAGAGAAGAAAAAATAAATAAAATGATAGTCCTGCCTATCCTCCAGGGATCTTATCTAGACACAAGTACGTTGGTCAGTTAATCTCCAGCTCTGCAGGTTGTTATCAAAGCTTATGATTTGATGGCCCCAGGAGTCATTAATAAAACCAAAAAGATCTTGATTTATAGATCAGACTATATACCTTACAGCATCCTAGTTCTATGATTGTTACAATTTATTGCAATGATCATTTGACTTTCAGTTATGCAGGCTGCCACCAAAGTAAGCTTTATATAGACATATTTACTAACCCCATAGTGTATCAGCTCTACCTGCTTATCTTATGGCTTCATGATCATATGGTTGTTAGGGGTGTTTGCAAGTTCCGTGGAAAATTAGCTTTTGGCTTTTGGCGGTGGAAAAGCCTGTTTGAAGTATTTGCAATTTAGACTTTTGGCGATTGATTTCTAAATTTTGGCGATGGAAAAGTCAAAAAAAGTCCAAAAGTCAGAAGTATCTTTGGGGTAGCTTCTGGAATGCTTTTGGCGGTGATAATTTTGTAATTATTTAAATTTTTAAATTTTTGACATTCTTACCCTCATAAATAATTTATTATTTCTAAAATATCCTTAATTGGAGGATAACTTTATCATTTCCCAATTATAAGGTAAGAAAAGTACGTTTAGAAATAATAATCTGCAAATACTGTATTTGTGACTTTTACTGTAGTAAAGCATATTTTGCAAACACTTTCTAACTTATTAATGAAAGCTCATTTTTTCAAAAGGCCTTTTGAAAAGCTACTTCTACATAAGCAAAAGAACTTGCAAACACCCCCTTAGTGTGCTAGGTTGAAGAGTTGCCCCTTTAGAAGGTACCATTCATTTCTTTAATCCCTCTATTTGTAGTCTTGTATTTCTTGTCACCAGTCAACTACCTTCACCATTTTCAGGTTCATTATGCGGTTGGCGAGCAGCAGAGACAAGCACCAGATAGGATCTTCATCCACCAGTCAGCATCCGTGGTACACAAATATAAAGCTATGTTTGGTTGTTCAGCAGGCTTTGCCACCCTTTTATTGTGTTCAACGTCCAGGGGCTGTGCCCTTTAGAATTGCATGCAAGTAACCGGATGCATTTTCCAGTCACAAAGGGAATAAGGAAACCATGCCATAGATTTTTTAGCCTTAATTCCCAACCAAGTACTTTTCTAAATAATTTGTGTAATGGCATGCTTGTCGGTTTCTGCCCCTTCAAAGTGCATCTTGCTTCGTATTCGCCATACATGCCATCTGAAGGATATCCATATGAACTTCCATGCCACCAAATTTGTACCTACTGGCTTACATGAAATGAAATATGTCATGGATGGGTCAGGAGATTGTTGGTTGTTACCTTCATTTCCTTGGTATAGCTAGTTCCTAATTTCCTGCCAAATGGATATAGTTATAGGGCAAATGCTAAATAAATGTTCAGTGTTCTCCTAACCCGAATGATAGAGGGTGCAGCAATGGTCATGTCCAGCAGGAATAATGTTTCTTCTCTTAAAAGTTTTTTTTAGTGGCAGTGCATTCTGGTGTGCTTTACAGGCTAAGATGATTTATTTTCTTGGGAAAATCTGTTCCACAGGCTAGTGAGTTTGGTGGCTTCTTCGGTTGAGAACATATGTTCATTTGTGTCCTCAATATGTTAATATGCTGCCTTCATAGTATATCTTCCTTGTGGACTGTCCTTGCACTTATAATAATCCTCTCCATCCAGTGTTGGTGCAAAATTCTGTAAGAGACAGATTAGATTAGTCAGATAAGAATGCTTATGAGTTCTGAAATTCCTTCTCCATTTCAAGTCCCAAGCCCATCTATTGTCCTCCCATTTATCTGCAACCTTCATAACTTGTTTATTTATATTCCTTTATTTATAGCATGCAAAGTAGTGAAATTTAGCGTTGATACTTATAGTGCAACACAAAGAGTTGTGAGTATGAGATCACTCTAATTAAAGTTATCAATTCAAAATATCCCTAACTATAGTATTAGTGAGACAACACATCACTAATACGGACAGGTTAAAGATAATTTTCCTGCCTAGAATAGCATGAAAAAGTACCTCATCCGCACAATTTTCCCGACTAGATCTCTCTATTGTCAGCGCAGGAGCTAGGGTCTAGACACCTGTCACCCTAACCTCCACTCCTACCCGGGTATGCCTCATGTGCCCGGGGAGTCATCTATAGTTGAACAACCTCACCAATGTCACAATAATAAAACACACTATAGCCCTCTCACAATTTTGGCACTGCATAACTGGATATGACACAACTCTGGCTTATTCAACCTCACCAATCAAAACTCATGAAACACGCAACCATGAAAGGTTGGCATGGCACTGATGATCATGCATACTCGACGGTTTCCAACAACATTTCCTCAAATTGCACAAAATACTTGTTTAGTCCATGAAAGGCTCGGGTCATGGCAGCTGATGGACCACAGACGAAGGACCACAGGTTCGACCACCATTAGCTTCTTTATCTCAAACTTCTCTGGCGATTGCACCCAGACAAGCTTCAAAGCATTCTCCAGCGCCAGGGGACCATTCATTGCCAATGGGCTCCCATTTGAATTTGTGGAGTTTAAGGATGTAAAAGACGTTGAGCTTGTGTTATTCAAGCCAAATAATACATGGATTTGCTCTTATCGTCTACTGGAAAATCACACAAAGTATCAAAAAAACAAAGTGCCCACAAACACATATAGCCCCCTTCGAAGCCGTGGTAATGAACAATAGAACCCGCAACTTGCTCACTTAACTATGAGGACCTCCTTTACAAACTTTCAGACTGGGTCAATGTCGAAGAAATTAGTTGAATGAGCATTGCCAAGTTCAGAAAATGTCCCAACCCCGGTAGAACTAACAAGGGGATTTTCCACTGATGCCCTATCATTAAAGACTTCAAAGGAAGAGAGTCTTTGTCTCAACACGAGCTATGTTGGGTCTTTGAAACATAAGGATCGTTGCTGGGATTACCGATGGCTTTGAAATCAGCAAGATACATTAACACTGTGGTTGGTCCACTGGGCGCTTGACCTGACCAACTTTATGAGAAATGATCTCATTTGGCTATCTAACTGGTTAGTGGATGTATCTCCATGGACTAATTCAACATCGATCACTACTTGCTTATGCTGGATAAAGCTATTTGGGCTACCTCTCCAAGGCTCGGTCATAATCAATTTCGATGACTATTGGTAATAGTTTGGGAACTTTTATTCGGATTGATGATGTAATCAAGTCTAAAAGATATTTAGAAGTGGCATAGTTAATGGTTTAGATCTCTATAGGTTCAAAGATTATTGCAAATTTACTTGTTGAAATATATGGTATCACATACCAATTCTATGTGCTAGAAATGGATGGGGCAGGTTCTCTACTTGCCACTAACAGGATGACATTATGCTTGTGTCGGATTCAGACTCTGATGATTCCTTGGAATAAAGTGGAGTAGTGTCTAACGAGATTGAGGGGCAACTTATGGAGACGGGAGGGAAACCATATGTGGAGATAAATGGGATAATAGCAAAGCGAGTTGATGAGACTGAGGAACCGCTTGAGAGATTGACAATCTATGAGGGCATTAGACAAGCCAACGTTGATACCTATACTACCATCTTCTCAAGCTTGGAGGAAAAATCTCAAGTCAAACAGCAGCAGCAGGTGACTACCACAACAACAAGTAGTCATGGTAAAATTATAAAGGTCACATATTCTGGTAAACTTGAATGGTGGCTAGCACCACTATCTACTATAGCTGCCAAAAATTCTGCTGCAATAGTTGTTCAAAACCAAGCCTTTGATACCAAACTTT
>JAOWBN010009334.1:0-11050 GCA_028565015.1 Pinguicula moranensis | reverse complement strand
TAATCCTTTCCTCTCAGTGGGCTGGCATTGCTAAAGTTCAGCAGGTAGGTACTCCTAACCCCATATCAATGTCATGAGAAACCCACAGTTTGACAAGAGCTCGAACTGCTCTGTATATATTTACTGAATGCTTTTAAGCTGAGCGTTCATATCTTTCAAATGTCGTTAATCCGTTCAGGGGAAGATGGAGGAGGGACTTTTACATCTAGAAAGAATAGCTCAACTAGAAGAGCCTGAGGACCCAAAGACCAAGGCTCATTATTATGACGGCCTACTAATTCTTTCAAGGTCTGGAAATGATGTCACATGTTCTCCCTTTCTAAATACTTTATTGGTGCAAAACTTGTTATTGATCTTTGACATTTTAATTGAACTGATTCTCTTCTTGACAAGTTCACTGTTAATTCCCAATGATGACTTTTCGCCACGTTGGTCTTTGCAGTGCTTTACTCAATGTGAACCGCAAAGCCGAGTCCTTGAAGTACTTGCAGAAAGCTGCTGCCTATAATCCTGCCTACAGCGTATACTTTGAACATTTGGAAAGTGATCCAAAGGATTTCGCCGATGATCTAGCAAGCAGCCGGAGGGATTTCTCTGAAAGAGCACATCATTGAGAAAACCCAATTCTCCTTTTCTATTCTTAATATCTATTGCAAGTGGATGACTACCATACAACGTGTTTACTGTTATGGAATGAATGTCCATAGCACAGTTGGAAATTCATATAGTTAAGGTGATGGCATGAGCCAAAATTCAATATGAATAGTGGATTTGATGGCATGAGTTCAACATGATTAATAGTTCATGTTCTCGGATATAAATATGTGCATTTGTATGTATGACTTGGCCCAGCGGTCTGCTACCTCCTAACTCGTCAAGAGGTAGCGGGATCGATTCCCAGTGGGAACACTGTGAATCAATTTTCTGCCCACTATGCCACATGGCTTGCCAATTGTCAGTGGGGTTTTTTGCGTTGGGATTAATCTGGCCTTGTCATTCGTGGGATTAGTCGGAGGGCCTAGTGGGCCCGAAGAATACCTAGGTAGGGGGTTGTGTACTCGGGTAGGGTGCGTCCGGAAACGGCCACGACGGACCCGGAGAACGCAATACGACACGGGTGCAGGACACAAATTGCCTGTATTCTGGTCAGCGGCACAATTACCTATAAAAAAAGCATTTGTATGTATGAAAATGATCAGATATGAAAAGAAAGTTGAGAAAATAAGTTGAAAAGAAAAATTTGCGTAGATTTTTTGTTATGTTATCATTTATTTTTGTTGAGTTAAAAGTTATTATTATAATATTTAATCTTTCTAAATTTAAGTTTGTGAAGCTAGGCTTCATGGAAAAGAATTATTTGTTATGCATTCTTGATATGGAAATTTAACTAGATACTATGGGTTTCGGAGATACCATAAAGATGTAATTAAACCATCTCAACAAAATAATATGAAAGACATTGTATTTCTTCTTCAACATATTTAATACTTTTAAAAGTTCGTTATGACTAGTTGCATTTACGCTTAAAAGATTTCAAATTTGTAAGCCAATATAATTCAACTATGTTTAAAATCAATTTTCAACTAAAGTTATGTAGCGAAAAAATTACCGATGATGACATGTTAGAGAAAATATTATAAATTTTCATGCTAATAATGTGTTCCTACAGCAACAATAACGTGAAAAATGCTTTAAAAAGTACTATAAACGGATTTCATATCTTATTGTAATTGAACAAAATAACGAGTTACTTATGAAAAATCA
This sequence comes from Pinguicula moranensis, assembly GCA_028565015.1. Lineage (NCBI taxonomy): Eukaryota > Viridiplantae > Streptophyta > Magnoliopsida > Lamiales > Lentibulariaceae > Pinguicula > Pinguicula moranensis. The sequence continues at coordinate 9,286 of JAOWBN010009334.1, read as the reverse complement.
TTAATAATCATGCCTTAGTGGTTCTACTCAATTTTCGCAAGTGAATGTGAATATATTTAATCAAGGTCTCCCTCGTGATCATGGACATGGAAATAGGGGAACTCAATCACTCATCCTTACGCTCGCCGCAATAATCCCAAAAATACAAATAACCACCAAACGACAAGCTTCTATTATATTGCAGAAATTCCAGGAACTGGTTGGTAGATCGCACGATAAGCTCTTCGATCCAGGATCGAAACCCGCGTAGAGCTGTTTAATTTTTTTATACAAATCAAAAAGAAAAAGTTGATGTTCCCAGGATTGGAACGCACGTGGAGCTAGAAAATTCCACTAAATTGACCCCCAGGCCACACAAGCTACATTTTGAAGTTTGTTTACTTGATTAGATATTTATCTAATTAACTAATTCGCATAATATATATTATTTTTATAATTTTTTGATATAATTATTTTTTATTGTTCAATATTTGGATGAATAGTTTTATATGACAGTTTGTTATTGTGAAGCTGACTAAAAAATTATTATTGTCTCTGTGCCAATCGTAATAACTTTTGAACAAGCATATCCGATCGATATTGATAATAAAATAATCTAAAATAATAAAAAATAAATTTAATTATTTTATTTTTTTATTATAATATTTAAATATGAATACCCTCGAACCAAATTTAACTCGATCCGACCTATTCTATTAAATTAGTTCCCCTCAATTAATATCCTGGCTCCAATAATCCAATTGTGAGGTGTATATGAGAATGGCCATAAATTCTGTAAATAAATTCCCCTTTGGTCTGTGTTGTCGGCAGATGATTGTTTCCTCTTCTGGTTGAGTCGTAGTGAAGCGAACCACCATGAATGAGTTTGCACGAAGATCAATAATTTCCAAAATTGTGGCTCTCCATTGCATGCACTTTCAAAACCACACAACCGCAGAGGCCCACAACAAGGTCCTTCCCTCTCTCTTCATAGTTCTCCATCACAAATCCCATGAAAAAAAATCGAACATCCCCACTTTCATTGCCCCACCACACACCACCCAACACGAAATCAGGCCAGACAAATTTGTTATTTACGAAGCATCCATTGGAAACGGACACGTGTCATGCAGAGTCTGATATTGTAATACGTGGATAGAGGTTGGTGGACTCTATGCGAGACGAGAGGTCTCTCCTCCTCTCCTCTTATTTATGTTGTGACTTTTTTTACTGATTCTACCACAAGGAAGGAATGCAAGGGTGTGCCACGAGTCCAATAGAGTCTATGTATTTGGCTGTGTTTTATTTTGTCCTCAAAATAACAAGATATTTTGGGATCTCAATGCACACACAAATACAAACACGTATGAGAATAGATTTCTTCTCTATTCCCGATTTTTCCTCTCACACCTCACGATTGCTGCTACCATTTCCCGTACTTCTGTGTACGCCGACTTCGTCTCCAAGTTCCAACTCCAACAGTCGATATATAAAGGCTAAAGCAATCATTTTTATCTGAACAAAGATAAAAACAGCTATGAAAATCAACTTCTGTGAGCTCTGCCATGCAGAAGCGAAAGTTTTCTGCCCTGCCGACGCCGCATTACTGTGCCGGAAATGCGACGAAAAGGTTCACACGGCGAATTTCCTCGTCGCGCGGCACATCAGGCATTCCGTCTGCTCAGACTGTAGGAATTTGACGGGAAATTACACCTCCGGCGTGGGATTTAAGAGGGGTTCGGCTGATTGCGCGGCATGCGCGGTGGAATCGTACGAAGCCGACGATTCGATCTCCTCGTCTTCCTCATCGGCGTCTTACGCGTCCAGTACCACATCTCCGGGGAAGGAGTATTCCGGGTCCGAGAGGAAGAAGAATCTCCGGTCTGATGGACCACTGTACGTTAAGTCGGAGGGGATACTGAGCAGGTGGTGCCTTATGCTTGGAGTGGAGGAGGAGGAGGCGGGTATGGTGGTAAAGATGGCGATTAGGGCGGTGAGGGTTTGGTTGGATGGACGGACGGTTCTCCCGTCGCGCGTCTGTCTGGCGGCGGCGATGTGGGTGGGGCTGCGGCTGAGCGGACGGAAGCCGGCGGCGCGGAGGCCGGTGGAGAAGCGGCTGGAAGAGATCAGCGGCGTGCCTGCTGCGGTGATCTCGGCGGGTGGGTGGAAGGCGGAGCAAGCGCTGAGGGGAGAGTGGCGACGATGCCGTGAGCTGAAAGAGGGGTGGGCGGAATGCTAGCGGCGGCGTTGACTGAGTAGGGGAATTCTAATTCTTTTGAGGGGTTCTTTTTTGGGAATAATTTTCGTTTTTACTTTTTATTTTATTTGGGCGATGTCGTTGGTGGTCACATTGTGTAATTCTGAGGCTACATATAATCAGATTTACATATAATCAATGAATGACAGTGTTTTTGTGGATTGATTTATTTTTTCTGCGAACATCGTAGGAGTCAGTAATATAAATATAGAGAAATAATGATATAGCCCAAGAATTTAACACAAAAATATCATAAGAATAATGGGACCCACATGTATAAGTTCATAATTAGACACATGGGAATTAGTGGAGGTCTATCATTTTTGTGATTTTCATTTGTTAAATTCCTATATCATTTTCCTAAATTTGGGGATCCAAATTTGTTTTGAAGAAATTTATTTTGATAGATCAAAAATAATTTTAAAAAAAAATTGCATAAAAAATATATTTTTTTACTTTTTTTTAAAAAAAAAAATTCAACTTCGGTACCCTATTTACGGATGGACAAACGGTCTTCGGGCCTCGAAAATTGGGCCTCGAAACAACACGAGGCCCAAAGCCTGAATTTTGATAGAATTTTGGGATTTTGGGTCGGGATCTGGACTGATAAAAAAAGTTCGGGTCGGGATCGGTTTTGGGAAGATGGGAAAAAAATTGGGTTGGTCCCGATTCGTAATAAGAAAATAAAAAATACTACAAAACACTTAAAATTTAGAATAAAAATAAAAAAAATTAAAATTAAAATTAAAATTTTGGGCCTCAGGTCGGGATACCCGATACCGAATTCTAACTGGCCACCCTTAACTCTATTTCCGCCACTAATTTTTTTCATAACTATGGTGTACAAAATTATTTTTGGTCCCGACTAATCAATGAGATCCATGCAAAACATACCTCACGTCGACTTGATTAATCTTGGGCCTTAGACTCGCGATCGTAACTATGACGAATTATTTGCAACGACTTCTAAGGCCACTTCAGCAGTATCCATGGCTTCTTCCTCAGCTTCTTTATTGGAGAAGTTAACCCTTGCAAATGATGTTGAATCCTCTGAACCACGCATTGGCTGAAAATGAATGGACCCAGGTCAGTACTAGTGGCAAACACCGCAGGCCAGCTTCTCCCGTTCAAGGGGAAACATCTGACCCTGTCAGGAAGCCCCTTCCGGCAAACATCAAGAGGGTCCGAGCTGAATCTACCTCTTTTCAATGCACTAACTTTCCACCTATGTGAGAGCCGATAGAAGATGTGGCAAGTTTTATCCTCCTATGGTCGAGTGAGTGATGTCCATCTTCCTAAGAGATCTCCCTATCTGGTGCCCGGATTTGGTTTCGTGAGATTCACCTTGAAATCGGTCTGCCCAAATTTTCTCGATAAGCTTAATGGCATTTGTGTTGGATCTTTTCAGCTTAGAGTTAGTAATGCAAAAATGACAAATGGCCTGATGATACAGTAAAATTAAGATTAGGCCCCGCTCATAACATGTGAGTCGAAGGTGTCAGGGTTTTAAGATGTCTGTTCTTGCTCTTTCATAGAGTTAGATGGGTAGTTTTTGCTAACTTAGCAACACGCTTAGCTTCCATTTTATTCATTTGGGTTTTCCTCGAGTTCCGGTTGTTTCTCCACATTGTAGTTGTAGCACCTAGTGGGTGAAAAGACTCGACTTCTACTTTAGGTATGATTTTTAGTCACTTGCGTCAGAACAATAATTGTACAATAATAAACCAATTGTGAGGTGCTAATGAGAATGGCCATAAATTCTATGAATCCCCTTGGCCAGTGTTGTCGGTAGATGATTGTTTCCTCTTCTCTTCTCTTCTCTTCTCTCCTCTTCCTCTGGTTGAGTCGTAGTGAAGCGAACACGGAACAACCATGAATGAGTTTGCACGAAGAGCAATAATTTTGAAAATTGTGGCTCTCCATTGCATGCACTTTCAAAACCACACAACTGCAGAGACCCGTCAAGACACGAGGCCCACAACAAGGTCCTTCACTCTCTTCATCATTCTCCATCACAAATCCCATGAAAAAAAAGCAGGTGAGTCAAATGATTTGGTTGAGTAAGAAAGAAGAAAACGTCTTTTGTTATTTCCGAAGCATCTATTTGAATTGGACACGTGTCACGCAGAGTCTGATGATGTGTGGTCAGATTGTAATACGTGGGTAGAGTAGAGGTTGTTGGACTCTATGCGAGACGTCTCTCCTCCTTCTCTTATTATATGCGATTTTTTTTCTGGTTCTGAAGTGCGTTGCGATTCGAAACACCAGAAGGAATGTAAGGTGGTGCCACGAGTCTATGTAATTGGCTGTGTTTTGTCCTCAAAATAGTCAGATATTTTGGGCTCAAACTCCACAGACAAATACAAACAAGTAATAGGAATAACTAATAAGTGCAATAGAACAATATACATAATATATTTTTAATTAAATTAAAATTTGGGGATCAGCATATTTACCATTATAAATATATAAACAGATTATTTTCGTTGTAACCTAATATGCATTGAATCATTTGATATATTTAGTTTCATTAATTTCAATAATATAAATGGACCCATTGTGGGAATAGATGTGTCTATGTATATAGGGATAAGATCCGTGTACACATAAATTGACACATAAGTATACACATATTCCTTAAAATCTAAATTTAGGGTCTGTAGGGTTTAGGGTTTGGGGTTTATGATTTAGATATTTAAATTTTTAGGTCGTAGGGTATAAATTTTAGGGTTTAGGGCTTACAGTTTAGGATTTTTAGGGTTTATGACTCTAAACCCTAAAACCTATTAACCCTAATCCCAAAAACACTAAATTATAAAACCCAAACCCTAAAATTTATACCCTACGACCTAAAAATCTAAATATCTAAACTCTAAACCCTAAATCCTAAAACCTACAGACCCCAAACTTAGATTTTTAAGGAATATGTGTCAATTAATGTGTCAATTTATGTGACCAAGGATCCCTCCCCTTATATATATATATTTATATGGGAAGAGATCCATATACCCATCAAAATCCCCATTAATAAACACACGATCTTGGCCGTTGATTTCATTATAAGCCACTTTTCTAACTTGTCATGTTTAACAAAACCTTCTTCCTTCCAAAAGCCCATATCTTCTTTCGCGAAGACGGAACGGAGGAGAAGACGACGACGTAGAAGACGACGGCAGAGACATATTAAAACCATAAATGGTGTTCGCCCAGATACAAGAACAAGGTTAGCGCGGAGAATTTAACCCTAAATTTTTAAATTTAGGAGTTGTGTGCGGGTTCAACTCCTGCAGCATGCGTATCGGGTACTGAGATTAGGTTTCTAAGCTGTAGTCCACTTTGTTGAAGGGTTAGATTCGTCTTGGTGGCCTGGAACAGTTTTGTGAAGACTCTGACCGTTGGGAGGCTTTATTGTGAGCTGGGTTTGGAGGTCTTATAGTGTGGGTTTCAAATTGAGATGGTTTGGGGGTAAGGAGTTAGGGTTATCTGCTCCTCTGTGTTGTTTTTGTTATCCACATCTTGGATTGGCCTTGATGTGAGGATCTAGTTACCTGAAACTATTGCAGTATCGCTTTCTGTTGTGTGCTTGCATCTTATTTTTTGGATTTTTGTTCATCAGTAATGAGAATCAAAATAACTATCATTTTTATTACTCGACATTAGCTTGTCTTTGGGAAAAAAATTGCTTACGGATGTTCCACAACAGTGTTTCCATTGGTTTCTATAATTGGTTATGTACTTGTCATTGTTGCTTATTAAAAACTAAAATTGATGTTATTGATTATCTAGTTTACTTTGTGCAGCCCAGATACTATTTGTAGGTATGAAATTGTTATACTTGTTCACCTATCGCTTAGATTTTTTTTTGATTGGGGTGGAAAAGCAATTGCTTCTCCGTTAATAAACACACGATTGTGTGGTTTTTCTAAAACGTTTTCTTAATGTTTAATACTTTTTTCATTTGTTCGGTTTAATACTTTCTTCATTTGTTCGGTTTAATTTGTACCAATAACTATTTCTAATTTAGATGCGCAACTCAAGTTCTCGACTACTAACATGGATCCTCCGACATATGATAATCATCAACAACAAGAACTTCCCCACGAGCATCTTACTTTCCAGAGTCAGTAACCTTACGACGGTGAAAATGATACATGTATGCTATTTTGTCGATTTTTGGGTTGAGGGATTTCTGACACTGAAATATTATTTGCAGAAGCATTTAATTTGGTGGAGGATGATCCTTTGCTATGAACTCTGCTGAAATCATCTCTGATGAATTGAGTCCATCTAAAACTTTAGGAAAACCATATGAGGGGATGGTTTTTTATAAATTAGAAGAAGCAGGAGAATATTACGCAGAGTACGAAAGACAACAGGGATTTTGGACACGTATACAATCTTCATATAAGACCAAACCACGCTCCGATGAGGTAACTGGCAGAGTATATGTGTGCGTGCGTGCGGGGAAGCATGAATCAACTGTAAATGAAGAGACGCCAAGTAATGAGAAACAAGATGTGAGTAACAAGGGGAAAAGACTTAGGTCGACCATCAAAAGTGGGTGTCCCGCAATGCTAAGGATCCCAGTAGACAGATATAGCTTGAAGTTGACGGTATCGGTCTTCAATGATGACCATAACCACAAACCAGTTACCCCATGCAAGAGAATGAAGATGAAGTCCAACAAGCAAATATCGAAAGTGGTTAAGGATTTAACAGAAGCATTTCATAGGGAAAATTTGCGAGTTTCGAAAGTCCCGTCTGTATTTGGTGGTGCCAACATAGGTTTTGATAAAAGAGATTGTTACAACTACTTGAGAGATGTGAGGCACCGGGAGCTAGAGATGGGCGATGCATAGGTTGTCCTCAATTATTTCAGGAAAAAACAAGCGATGTGTCCACATTTTATTATTTGATGCAGTGTGATGATAATGGTAGAGCAACCAACTTCTTTTGGGTGGATGCTAGATCAAGTATGTCTTACCAGTACTTTGGCGACGTCATTGCATTTGATACAACGTATTGCACAAATAAGTACGACATGCCTTTTGCTCCATTTACTAGGGTAAATCATCATTCTCAATCCATACAATTTGGATGTGTACTTTTACAAGATGAGACAGAGGAAAGCTTTCTGTGGTATTTGAGACGTGGTTGGAAGCTATGGGAGGAAAGCCTCCAATCTCCATTATTATTGATCAAGACTTGGCAATGAAAGGAGCCATTGCAAAGATTTTTCCAAAGAGCCGCCATCGTTTGTGCCTTTGGCATATCAAGAAGAAGTTTCTGGAAAAATTATCGCATGTTTATTACAAGAAATCTTCTTTCAAAAAGTCAATGAAAGTATGTCTTCATCATACCTACACAGAAGATGATTTCGAAGCATAGTGGAAGAATATGGTGACGGCGTATAATTTGGTAGAAAATGAATGGCTTCGACAACTTTATGAAATTCGTGCTTCATGGGTGCCGGTATACAACCAAAGTACATTTTATGCCGGGATGAATACGACTGGTCGTAGTGAAGGAATAAACGCATTCTTTGATGACTTTGTCACATCAACAACAAATCTTAAGGAGTTTGTTCTGAAATACGAGCAAGCACTGAAAAGGTTAGTGGAAAGAGAGAGTGATGAGGATTTTGAATCTGAACACAAAAGTCGTGTTGTTAGGCATGGTGAGTTTCTATTGGGTCATGTGGCGGAGATATATACTAGAACAATTTTTAAGAAAATCAAGGAGGAATGGGATGCAGTGTTGAAGTTGAAAGTTGTAGAATTGGATCACAACGATGATCCTCGCTCGTTCAAAGTCCTAAATAGAAATGGTGGTTACCATCATCAATTTCTAGTGAAGTTGAACATGGAACTTTTGTGGGTACCTGTGAATGCCACTTTTTTGAGTTTAGAGGCTTGATCTGTAGACATATTTTGAAGGTACTAGTTTGTCAAGATGCGGAGATGATACCAGATCACTTTATTCTCGCAAGATGGAGAAAAAAGGCTAATAAATTTAGGGGAATGTACTCAGCAGAACCACTTCGAGATTGCGACGGCGAACATGCTGATGCCTTGAGACTTAACCATATGTGCCAAGACTCAACGAAGTTGGCTTGTTTAGCAGCAGCATCCAAACAATGGTACCTCGTCTTCATGGCAAGTTTGAAAGAATGTTCCAAAAAAATGGCTTGTATTGAAGATCCCGTGAAGATTCATCCCTCAATTTCTGGAGAGGCTTCAGGAGAGCCAGAGGCCATTAATCCTATCCCATTACCTCAACTAATGCTCTTAGATCGAAACATCTCACAAACCAAGGGAAGGAAAAAGAAGGGTAATGCGGCCTATTCATCAAGATTGAAAAGTGGGCTAGAGCCTCGAGAAGAAAAGACAGTGTAAGAGTTACAAAAAGTTTGTTAGACAAGACTCACGAAATTGTCTTCGAAATGCTAATAAAAAAAAATATATCATCAGTGATGAAGGTATGATATGATATTTTGCGCCTACATTTCTTATGTTTTATGTTTTAGTCACAGCTTATTTTGGAAACCTTTTTTCCCCGTGCAGTACAAGAGGAAGACATAACAAATAAAGATGAGGAGACATAACACCTTGTGATTTTCTGCAGGTTAATTGTATTTAATTTCTTCAGCATTCCTTTTGCGATGTATCCTGAGTGGCTGCTACTTGCTGTTATTTTTTGATGCTTCTAACTGCTGCTATACTATAGTATATGCTTTATTACTGCTTTTTCTGCTATTGTTTGTAAGCTGATTAATATAAAATGCTTCAACGATAATAATTGCAGTGTTGTTTGTTGTTGATTCATATTAAAAGTAGTACTTTGTCAAAAATTTGTGAAGGGTCCCAATGTATGGTGAAGCTAGGCTGGCCTTCTTTATATACCTGTGGTTTCCAAAAACTAAGGTCTGTCATTTTTGGGCATCTTTGTTTTCAATCAAGAATGTACTTCGTGCTGCATTCTTTCACATTTACCTCCTGAATTGATTTCAGGGAACAACATATGTGTACGATTCCTTCTTCAGACCTTATC
>JAOWBN010009323.1:0-11051 GCA_028565015.1 Pinguicula moranensis | reverse complement strand
GGTTCTATCATGTTGTACTGGGTTGTTGGCAATGCTGATAGCAGTTTTGCTATCATACCACAGTTTTAATTTTTGATCTGGACCCATCTCGAGTTCCACAAGTATAGATCTCAACCAAATCATTTCAGCAATGCTCAAGGCCATTGCTCTGTATTCAGCTTCAACTGTAGAACGAGCCACTACTGTCTGTTTCTTACTTTGCTAAGATACTAGATTTCCTCCTACAAATATGCAATAACCGGACGTTGACCTTCAATCATCAGTACATCTAACCCATACTGAGTCACAATATCCCTCGATATTCAGATGTCAATTCTTTCTGAAGATAAACTCTTTTTCTGGCGCACTTTTCAAGTATCTTAATATCTGGTGCACCGCATCCATGTGACCCTTTCTAAGGTCATGCATATACCTACTAACCATACTCACCAATAGTGATATATCCGGTCGAGTATGATTTAAGTATATAAGTCAACCTACCAACCTTTGATAATGCTCCCTATCAACTGGCTCGTATGCTTCTGCACTCAACTTCAGTTTCTGGTCAATCGGCATTTTTGTTGGCTTTCAACCTAACATACCTGACTCCTGCAGCAAATTTAGAACATATTTACGCTGAGATAGAACAATTCCCTTAGACCCATGAGCTATCACAATCCCAAGAAAATACTTTAACTGGCCCAAATCCTTTACCTTAAACTTTTTACCCAGTCTCACCATCAGTTTTGCTATCTCCCTCTAATCATTACTAGTAATAATCATGTCATCCACATATACTGCTAGCACCATGGTATTACTCCCATCATGCCTGAAAAATAGAATATGGTCGGCATGGGTTTGCTAATAACCGTGCTAATCATGGCTTTCTTGAACCTGTCAAACGAGGCTTAAGGAGATTGTTTCAAACAATAAATGATTTTTCAAGTTTGCAAACCTGATCTTCAGTCTGATTGGTGCAAAATCCCAAAGGAATCTCCATGTACGCCTCTTCTTCCAGATCACAATGAAGAAATGCATTCTTCACATTGAGCTAATGCAAAGTTCCACCATTTATTCATTGCTATAGATACCAAAGTTCTGACTGTGTTCATTTTTGTCACGGGTACAAACGTCTCATCGCAATCAATCCCATACACATGCCTGTATCCTTTGGGTAGTAGTCGTGCCTCATAGCGCTCCATTATTCCCTCAGGGTTCTGCTTCACAATAAATACAAAATTGATCTTCTCGAGTGAAAGATCAATTTCAGATACTTCAAGAATTTCATAGTCCTCCCTTTCTCGAAGCATAGTGGCATCTTGCATTTCGAGTAACTACAACTACACAATGGGTCATAGTAATCCATCTAAGCCCACAATCCTTCAGGCAAATAGAATACTCCTGAATGGACTTCTTTCCCCGGATCTCTGCACCTATTTCCACCTAAAGCTGAAATACCCCCATCTGGTTTTCAGTTCCGTAATAGGTGGTCTTCAGGATAGCCCACATCTCACTCGCCAAGCTAAAGTCATCCACAGTAGAAGCAACAAATGTAGTCATCGAGTTTAGAAACAAGATACATAGCTGGCATAAGTAACTTTCCGCTCCATAGTGGAAGAGATGTCACTCCTTAACTCACACCTCATAAAACCGTCCAGGCTTCGCCCTACTAAGATGGGCTCAGTCCTGCAAGACCATCTAAGATACATAGCCGATTCATCAAGTTTCAAATCAATCGGTAGAAGATCAAGTTTGATCGGATCATCCACAGGAACAACGGTCGAGGTTGAGGTATTCGCTCCCTGTATGAGTCCCACCAAGGCTCTGAGCACCTCAGGACCTCTAATCCTTGTTTAAATGCACTGTCGTCTGACCATGCATTTCACACACAGTAGCTCCAATCACAACTAATCACAGCAACAACCCAACCCACATAACACGATCCTCTACATTCCAACACAATCACACGACTATCCACATGTCTCAATCCCCCACCATCAATAAAAAATTCAAAAACAACATCAACAATGCCTAATTGGATTTTCAAGTTTAGGCAAATACGATAAATCCAAACAAATAATTCACCATATCCAATAAAACATCAATATACATTAAATGGCACAAAATCAACAGAAATTGATTATATAGTTGCGACAAGCAAACTGAGTCAAAGATTCTATCTCCAAGCTCCGTCGGCACATGACAAAGGAGGAGGCGCGTGGCATCCACGCGCGGCGTGTGACCTACCTGTAGAAATCTCTCCACATGCTAGTGGTTTGCAACAATTCCAATGCCGAAGGCGCCCAAAAATAGTGGAAAACCGTCGTAGGTTGTGTTTTTCGGGGACGTCGCGTGACACCAATTGGTGCCCAAAAATCGTCGGGTGTTGAGCAGATCTAATAAAGAAGGAGATGGGCTACGTTTTGGGACCGGTTCTGATGGAGGAGGAGTAGTGACGGCACCGGAATCATGGCAAAATTGGTGGAGACGAAATGTGTATTAGGGTTTGAAATACTTTTGCTCTGATACAAATTTGTAAAATGGAAAACGTGAAAAACTTTGTTATTGAATCTTGTTACAATTACAATATATTGCTCCGATACATATATGGAGAAATGGAGGAAGGTTCGGTGCACCACACCCACCAATCACACTCAACATGTTGCAAGGCAGCGCTGGGGCAGGAGGCGTATGGTATGCTGTGGCAATCACTCATCCAAATTGAAAGAAAGAGTACGACCAATATTTGAAAATAAGTGTCGGGCCCCAAAGAATGGATGATATTAGGCAAGTACCAAGAGGATTCAAGTTTTTAACAGGTCTCTTATCTCCATTGAAACCAGCCCAATTATAATACAAAATTATGGGGTCTAAGTTAAGATATTTGGGCTGTAACTGCAGAATATAACATGCACTTCCTATTGAAAATGGGACTCTACTCTTCTGGGAGGTGAACTAGTTCAGTTGTTCATCAACAGAATCTCAAAAAACGTGATCATTCAGTAGTGGGTTGAGATCAGGGATTTGTGTGCAGACAAGAAAATAATGGTTACGGATATTTAAGTATTGCAATCTTTTCAAATTGTGAATTCAAGCTAGGCATTTAACATATCATCACCAACAAGTAGACAAATGGACCATCTTGCAGCTTCATAGAATATACACAATTATCAAACAAATTACGAACAAACTCATAAGAAACAGTGAATGAGTCAAATCTCTTATACCACTCCTAACTTATAGCCATATATGTATCTTTTTCAACAAATAAACATGATCAATCTTTTTTTTATCGAGAAATATCTGAGGCCGTGTCATATAGATATACTCCTCTATATTCCTATTCAACAATGTGCTTTTACATCAAGTTGTTCGAACTCAAGATGGAACTTACTCAATATTGGGCTTAAAATTATAAAATCCTATGGGTTAGAAGAAGATCTTAAAAACCATGGGCTAGGAATTGCTAAATACAATGGGCCAAGATAAAATATTTCGGATTTTATTTTAATTTATTTGCTATTTTTATTAAAATATACGTTTCTTAACAATTTTTTAAAATTTAAATCTATTTGGAGTGGCAGGACCTTGGGCTAAAGCGTCGGGCCTGCCATCGCTAGAAGAACCCAACCGCTTTTATGCTTCACAACTGGTGAGAATACCTTAGCATAGTGAATCTCCCCTCCTTTGTGTAAAACGTTCTACACAAACGTTGTTTTGACTCTTGTTGATTTAACACCAGGGAAACAACAGCACATGTTCTCTTGAACTGCAATTTTACAACAAAGATATGGCAGATGCTCTATACATGAAGTGGGATACAAACACCGAGACATAACCAGATTGTTAGACAAAATAAGTAAATAAGTTTAATTTAATTAATTATAATATTATTTTTGAATGACTTAATATTCATGATCTAATTAAAATAGGATTTTACTACTCTAATTAGGTGTAATTATTTGTTGATTACCTATAGAGTATGATTCTACAACCCTAATTAGGATTAGTTTTAATTATGTAATTATACGTTAATTACTAAACTTTAATCTCTCCCAATAAATAGGGCGTTAAGTATGCTTATTGAGTTACTACACAATTCTTATTCTCATGTGTTGGGACCCTGAAACATGTATGCAGTTTCTCTCAAATTGTTGCATTATCATATGTGAAGGCGGAGATCTGAGTATGGAATACAAGAAGACTATAGTACACTCCTGGTTCGTGTTCGTGTATAATCAACCAGAGCATTATGGTTCTATACGCTTCCACATTAAATGTATGATTTGCTTGTATATTGTTCATTATTAGATCTGTTCTAATTTGATCTACATAAATAAATCGCCACTTGCACCAGCAATGTGGACTACAATACAATCTATGGAAGCAACAAGTATTGACAGTCCTATGGCAATTTACCTATAGGGTGTTTTGGAATGCAAGAATAACTATATATTAAAGCAGCAAGAGCCAGGCGAAAATAAGATCATCGATCAAATAAAGTTGAAGCCGTGGTCCATCCTCAAGCTTGAAGGCCTAATACATCCGGAAATGAGATTCGGAGAATGGAGTCAAGAGCTACTACATCGTTTTTCAAAATGGATGACTTCATGAAAGCAGGAAAGTATATATGATATCTACATATAAATACTCTATTGTACAGTTGGAATAATATGAATAAAACAATTTACTTATAAAAAAAACAAATAGGGATATCCTCTTTCTTCCTGAATACTCACCTGCATCCTTCCTACAAGTTTCACTCCCCTTGGTAACTCTATAAGTTCTTGTGCATTTGTTATGTCCTCCATATTATGTCTTTGTCGGAAGAATGTGTTTCTATTGAGTGTTATTGACTACATGCAAATTATTGTGGCATAGTTTGTTGAATAAAAATTTGTAGTGAATAAATCATGGGACCTTCCCAAATTGTCTATGTGAAGATCTTACTTTTGTCGCATCATTACTGTGATCAACACCCCCCGTAAGCTGAGCGTGAAATTAAATACCACGTGAAGCTTGAATTCAAAGAATTCGAAGGCCTCACAAGAGAGACTGTTTGTGAATAAATCTGCAATTTGAAGTTCAGAATGCACGAATTGAGTGGTAATAGTATGAGTACATACTTGTTCTCAAATAAAATGATAATCAAGTTGGACATGTTTTATTCTTTTATGAACGACAGGGTTTGCGCTTAAGAAAATAGCACTATTGTTGTCCCAAGAAGCAACCGAGGACGAGTTAAAGAAATACCAAGATCCTAAAGTAAATGTCGAAGCCAAAAACCTTAGCGGCAGTATTAGAAAGAGCACTACATTAAAATTCATAGCTAGAGTGAGAGACCGTAAGTTGCTTCTTATCACTCAAAGAGACCAGATTATCACAAAGATAGAGGTAGAACCAAAAAAAGCAATAATAGAGTTCGTATTTGAATAAATAGTGAAGTGGAGACCCATAATCAGAGTGTCATGGACATATCGTAAGATGCGCTTGACAGCATAAAGGTGAAACTCAGTGGAAGCATGCTTATACTAACTGACATAATTTACTGCATAGTTTAAGTCAGATTGAGTAATGGTGAATATTGAAGAGCACCAATAAGAGATCGTAGATGGTTGGATCAGGGAAAGGTTCACCATCAAAAGATAGATACTGAGAAACAATCATGGGTATGCTAATAATCTTGCTGTCCAAAAGTTGGGCATAAACAAGAATGTAACTTGCATATTTAAACTTGCTGATAAAGAGACCATTTGTTGTGGGATAGCTTCGATCCCAAGAAAGTAAGTGAGAGACCCAAGATCCTTAGGAGCAAATTCAGCATACACACTACGAATGAAGCGATCAAGGAGAGCAGTACTGCTACCTATGACAATAATATCATCCACATAGAGAAGTAAATAAATAATATATGTTTCACGATTAAAAATGAATAGGTATGTATGCGCATGACTACAAATAAAATCAAGAGTAACAAGAAAGGTACTAAAGCGATCAAACCAAGCACGGGGTCCTTGTTTGAGATTGTAAAGAGCCTTGTTGAGGTGATAAACATATCCAGGGTAAATAAGATTGATATGGCATGGGGGTTGTTCCACGTAGACATCTTCACTTAAATGGCCATTTAAGAAGGCATTATTGATATCCAAACTGACACAAAGGCCATCCACGAGATATGGCAATAAAAATAATTGTACGAATAGTTGTAGCTTTTACCACAGGGCTGAAAGTATCAAACAAATCTAGACCCAAAACCTGAGTAAAGCCTCAAGCGACAAGACGTGACTTGAGGTTCAATAGACCCATCTGAAAGATACTTGGTTCAGACGAATCATTTAGAACCAACAATGTTAACACCAGGGGGCAGGGAATAAGATCCCATGTCTGGGTTTTTTAAGAGTAGCAATTTCTTCATCCATGGCGGCAATCCAAACAGGGTTCTTTGCACCAGATCAAAACCCACGAGGTTTAGTAGATGTTAGGAGTGCTGAGATAAATCCAGTAGGAATCATATCCTTAATGGCACAAGGTCAAAATATGCCAAACTTGGAGTGAGTGATCCTGGAATGAGAAGTGGTAGTAGGTGAAGTAGCAAGTGAAGGGACAGGTGGTTCAGAAGTTGTAGTATTTGGTTCGGGAGAATGGGAGGTTATGTCTGACAAGTAAGGATCAAGTGGCGAGGTAGATGGTTTTGAAGTTGTAGTGTCAAGGTCAGGAGAGGGAGATGATGTAGGTAGCAACGGAGGTCGATGAGAGGAAGCAAATGGTTCAAAGAGTGTATCGTATGATGTAGGGGAAGGAGGAGGTGGACATTAGGTGCAAGGAGTAATAGTGTTTGTAGCTTGAGATGAAGAGAGTTGGGTTGAGTCAAGCGAATGATTAGTGGAGGGTTCAAGGAAGAAGGAAATATCAATATTTGAGAGGATAGGCAAAGATGTAACATTGTAAAATGGAAAAAATGCTTCATCAAATTGAGCATGACGAGTGATATAGAGGCCTGATGGGATGGTATTAGGACATCTAAACCCTTTATGGGAGTTTGTATAAACCATGAATACACATGGTAGACTTCTAGGAGAAAAATTGATGGAGGTATAGTCACGTAATCATGGAAAATCTCGACAACCAAATGAATGAAAGTGAGTATAATTTGGCATGGAACTATGGAGTAATTCTAATGGATATTTATCTGTGAGCAGTGGTGATGGCAATCCATTGATAATGTAGGTTGTTGTACTAAATGCATCATCCAGTAGATGAGAGGAGCACGGGAGTGAAAAAGTAAGGTGAGGCCCATTTTAGTAACGTGGCTATCCTTCCTTTTTGCTAAGCCATTTTGAGCTGGGGTGCATGGACATGACATTTTATGATGAAAACCATGCTGTGAAAGATGATTTCTAAAGCAATGATTTGTAAATTCCGTGCCACCATTACTTTGAAATATTTTAACTGTTCTTGTGAATTGTTTTTCAATAAAGGCATGGTAATGGAGGAATATCTCAAAAAACAATCTGATCTATATTTGAAGAGTTAAAACAATGCAAAAGCATGAATAATCATTAACAAATATAACATAATAATAATATCTACTTTTAGTTAAAAAGGAGATGGACCCAAAAGATCACAGTGAATTAAATCAAGAGGTTGAGTGACCTTACTGTTATTTGCAACAAAGGGTAAATAATGACTTTTACCCATTTGACGTGAAGTGCAAATATGATTAGGTTTCAGAGATAAAATAGAAATCTTTTCTTGATTACTTAATAGAGATAACACAGTACAGGAAGGATGACCGAGCTATCATGCCATGAATCAAAGGAGTTGTGTTAAGTGCAGGCTCTTAAGGATGAAGAAAAGGCTAGGATACTACGCTCAATTACATATAGGCCTTCATCACGTCGATCCATGGCCAAAACTTGCTCTGTGTGATGATTTTGAGTGATAATGATTTTGTCAATGGAAGTGATTGCAATGAAAAAATTGGATGTGAGTTTACAGATGGATAATAAGTTTTTTGTGAGATTATGAACAACTAAGACATCTAATAAAGGAAAAAGATAAGCAGAAGAGATGGTACAAGTATGCGTAATAGGTAAGGAGGCTCCATTACAAACAACAACACAAGTCTTTCAAGTATATGGATTTGCCAGGTCAAAAATAGTTACAGATGATGACATGTGTTCAGAAGTACCAGAGTCCATGTACCAGTCGGATGATAGAGCTGGAAGAGAGGGAAGTGATGCTCCAATAGGGAGAGATGGCAGTCCAGTGATAGCGCCTATAGGTCGAGTACCAGTAAAGGATGAACCAATAAACCACATAGAAGATACTGAAGGATGGGTCATGGCAGTATGAACAGATAAAAAAACCTATCCACCCAAATTTATGTTGGGTTGCCTGGATAATTGTGGTCCGTCCTTTGGGCTAGAAATAAATTATGGCCCACCAAAAACATTATTTGGGCTAAAAATGGGCTAATGTTTACCGTTTGAACCAAAGAATTGTTGTTGTTTGTCTGTTGGGCCTTGAATAAATTTTTGCATTCTAAATGGGCCTGAAAAATTATGATACTCATAACTTACTCCATGACCCAGTCCGTGAAAATGATTCTGCACGTGACAGGGTAATTCCCAATTCCATGCCCTAGAAATTTGTTGATCGATGGAGATGGAGAGATTTCCGCCAAGTTCGCCTGAGGTTGTTTCCATGGGAAAATCATCGAAGAGTACCGCCCTTGGCAGTTATCAGCGAAGTGACCGTCGATGCCCCAAATTTGACACCGCGGTCCTCTGGAATTATACCTCAACCTCGACCTCGTTTATTATAATGCATAGGTGTTAGTGGCATGAAGGTGGGTGTTGCTGGAAGAGGAACATATGGTACTAGGTTTTGGGGACGAATAACAGGAGCGGATGGTGGAGGAACTCCTGAAATTGGCAAAGACAGAGGTGCTTGTGAAGGAACAGAAGTTGGGAAAGCAACAAGTGACGACAGGGAAAAGGTTTTGTGATATAGGGCTTCGAAAGTTTCAGCACTCGCGACAATATCACGAACTTATGGGAGATGAACTTTTGCTAGTTGTGATCTAGCAAAAATAGCAAAATCTGGTGATCAAAGGAAGCCATCGGACATTCGTCAGCAGTGAGACAATCACATAGACTACGGAGTGGTCAAGCAAACTCTCGAATGGTAAGGCTTATTTTCTGTAATTGTTGTAACTCGTCTCTCAGTGCTAATTCTGTAGAGGTACAAGAATGAGAATATTCTTCTTCAAGATTTTGCCAGACATCTTGAGCATATATACACTAATTGATGACAACACCATGTGCTTTATCGGTTAGTAAAGAAATAAGTAGAGAACATAATCTATCATCAATATCTTGCCATATTGTGTATGCAGGGTTAACTTTGAGCGGATACTTAATATCTTCAGCAGGTGGTTCAGGCAGTGAGCCATCAAGATATCCAACGAGACCATGGTGTTTGATGACGTGGTATACTTGGTTGCGCCAATACAGATAATTGGATGAAGAAAGTTCTGTAGTAACAAGATGTGCAAACTCAGTGTAGGACAGAGTAATTTTTGAAGAATCTTTAGTGGTATTTGGTGGTGCCAGGACTTACTAGAGTGGGGATAAATGTGCTCAAGATAGGAGATATAAGTTTGAGTAGTGTGTTATTGAGTGTAACAAGAACGGATTTTTGTTATTTTTGAGTTTTCAGAATGTGAGGAAAACTAT
Organism: Pinguicula moranensis; assembly: GCA_028565015.1. Lineage (NCBI taxonomy): Eukaryota > Viridiplantae > Streptophyta > Magnoliopsida > Lamiales > Lentibulariaceae > Pinguicula > Pinguicula moranensis. Next base: position 1,332 of record JAOWBN010009323.1, on the reverse strand, counting down.
TTGTGGACTCCGAGATGAATCTGGAATCATTGACAGTGAGTTTGATGCAGAAAACTATAGATCTAGAGTTATTAGCACTAGAAAATTACATGAAGAATCAGGAACAAAGTAGATGATTATGAACTAGAATCTTGGAGGAAGACAGGAACGAATTGGTCAGATACCATGATGACGTACAAATTATTGTGGCACAGTTTGTTGAAGATTCATAGAATAAAGCTTTGCTGAAGATTTGTAGAACGAAGCAGCAAATTGTTGTGATTTTGTCTGAGTGCTTGTATGAGTTGTGAGCAATTAGAAAGGAAACTAGCATAGAGATGTGTTTGCATTGAATTGCATAGTTTTTTCATGAAATACATCAACTTTATAATTTTTTACATGGTACAAAGTTTTCAATAATTTGAGAATAGAAACTTGCAGATTTAAGTTGACCTTCTCTTCCTTGATTATTGCCATCATGGGTTCACTTTGTAGTTTCCTCCAATTTGTGCTGATAATTTAGGATAGTGAATAAATAGTGGGACCATCCCAAATTGGCTATGTGAAGATCTTCTTTGTGGCTTCATTATTTTGATCAACAGTTATTTTCACTATGAATGAAAACAAGGGCGACCTACGCCTGGGATGACCTGGGCTCCAACCCAAGGTTCCCCTTGTCCCAAATGTTTTTATAGGGCTTGGGCTAGCCCACACAAACCTAAAATAAATAAAAAAATTATGCTATTTCATTCCATTCTCTCCAGACTCCCGGTGTCAACAATTTCATAAATCCAATCCCTTGTATTTTTTTGCTGGCAAAAATTATTGGTGTACAAGAAAGCTAAACATACCATAAATCTAATCTACAAGGATCTTGGTGCTATATGCATTAACATTAATCAATTAAATAAAACATGATCGCGCAGGTAAACATATGACTAAACCAACTCCCCCATGGGACATAAAATTCTATGCACATGATAACCTAGATCTTGAAGGAGATATCAGATTCGTTGAGTGGTGCGAAAATTCTCCTTCTCCTCGCTTAACTTCGAGACCATCAAGTTTTTTTTAGCTATATCCAAGGACTATAATTCAAGATGTTGGATCTCTTTTTTCCTCCAAAATGGATGTATAAGACATGACCCAAAACTTACTTTTGTTTTAGATTTAATCTCAACACATAAGCAAAAATCTAAAGGAAAACAAAAACTCTTCTATTTCTCTCAAGTTTTTGGTCGCCGGAAGTTAGCATAATGTTCTAATTCTCTCTCAACCCTAACGCCATGCTTGAACAGTTAAATGCTACAATTTATCATCTTCTCGGATTAATCTGGCCGAGGAAAATGCCAG
>JAOWBN010009312.1:0-11051 GCA_028565015.1 Pinguicula moranensis | reverse complement strand
TGTTTTACAAGTTACTAAGTTTTTATGTTTTATAAATTATATAACTTGTACAACATTTTAAGTTTTATAAGTTAAAAAATTTATAAGTTGAAAGTAATAAATTTTTTAAATTTTATATAAGTTTATAATTTTTAAACCTTAAACCCTAAAACCCTAAATCTTAAATTCGGAAAACCGCCGGAAGATTTTTATTATTATTTTCCGGCAGTTTTTCGCCGGAAAATCGCCGGTCAAACCGCCGGGCGGCAGTTTGACTGGTTAAAATCATATTTTTTGTTGGAAAAATATTCCGGCCGGTTGAAACCTCCGGAAACCGGCGGTTTTAATATTTTAGATTTTTTTATTCAAACCTCCGGTTTGTGAAACCTCTAGTTTTAGCCGGTCTGAAAACCAACGGTTAACCGGTTTTCGGTTGAAAAATGCCCATGTCTAGGTACCGGCACCAAAATTCAATATTGCCCGATTCTGACTTTTTTTATTACTTTTATTTACATAATTAAAATAGTAGATTAATTAATATTATTATTTAATTAAAAATATTACCTTTCTATGCTAAGAAGCAAAGAAAATCCAATTTTCAGCCGACAAGGCCCAAAATATTTTTTAGAAGAATTGTCCAACTAGAGTGGGGTACTGTTTTGCGCAAAACAGGGCATTAGGCATCAAGTGGGCTGAAAGTATTAGTATTAACAAAATAATATTTTTTATAAATAATAAAAAAAAGATAAAAATATTACCGATTTACCACTCTCGATACCAGTATTCTGAAAGTATTAGTATTAACAAAATAATATTTTTTAATAAATAATAAAAAAAAAGATAAAAATATTATCGATTTACCACTCTCGATACCAGTAATACTGATATCGTTTGATATTGGTATTTCTAATCCCAGTTAAGGTGTCAATAACAAAAAATAGATATCGCTAATTAATTATATTGGCACCGATTTTACCAATATCGATACCGCTATAATTAATAACCACTGCTAGGCTGGATAAAAAAACTAAAACCGGAGGTTTCCCTCAACTAACTCTGATTAGGGGTGCTTACCAGTATTAGCATCAAATCTTTGTACCGGTATCACAAAAAAAGGGTAAGGCTTTTTAGTACCGATGGTGGTATCAGTACCAATAAATACAATGTTGTAAGGCTTTTTTAGTATTGGTGCCCATATCGTTACCAATAAATACCATTAAAATTGTTGCTATTGCAAGTACTAATACTGAATACCGATATTCTGTTAATTTTTTATAAAATATTAAAAAGTCATTTTAGCTTAAAAAACGTAGTTTTTTTAGCCGAGGGGGCGAAAAAGTACTTTTTTATGCCAAGGGGGTGAAAAAAGTACTTTAGACAAAGAGTGAAAAAAGTAATTTGTTTTAGCCAAGGAGGCCCCCAAAAAAACTTTTTTTTGGCCAAGGGGCTGAAAAAAATGAGATTTGCAATGGACCATCATTTTTTTTTTTATAGGCATGGTAGCATCTTTCTTGCTTTGTGCAAACTATGTGGGAGAAAAGTGTTGCCCCACATGTTTTGAAGTGCAGACAATCATCCAACAAATTTCTATAAATTGAAGAGTAAACAATTATCCTTCTCAAGTATTTTTGTGGGCATTACCAAAGACAAGGCTTGGCGAAAGGGAAGGTCATAGACTCATGGCCTCCAAGTTTGACATGATATTTTGCATGTATATTTTTCAGCCAAAAAAACTATATATAAATCTTATGTGTAAATTTAGGAAATACATTATTTTGACCATCCAAAATTTGATAATAGTCCTAAAAACCTCCTTCCCGTCCATTTCCCTTTCCCTTCGGATCTGGCTCCGCCCTTGATTGCAATTGTGCATTTTATATTTCAACAGTTCGACTCCTTTTAGTACTTCCCTCTGTTCCGTATGGTGCTTGACAACCGAATGAATATAGATAGTGCCAACAAAGAACCTGCTCACGAACAAATTAATAGTCAAGCTCCAAGCACGCTTGGAGTGCTTATGAGCAACTAGGTTTTTGCTCAAGAAAACTGCATTCTTGTTATCACACAAAAGCACTAGAGGGTGAGGAAAAGAAACATCAAGATCATGAAGCAAGTGCGTGAACCAGAGTACATCAGCAACAATAGTGGTGAGATTACGATACTAAGACTCACACCTAGAGAGAGAAATGGTGGACTGCTTCTTTGCTCTCAAAGAGACGAAGTTATCACCAAGAAATATAGCAAAGCTAGAGGTGAACCAACAAGTATTAGGACAACCTGCCCAATTAGTATCAAAGTAGACGATAACGGAACTAGTATCCAATGAAGCGGTAAAGCGCAGACCCATTGAGAGGGTAATTAATGAAGAATCATCGATCATGAGGAAACTGAATTATCTGATTGTACTTTGATGGCTCTAGAGTATCATGATATAGCAGACAAAAACGTGGAAGATGATTTGCAATTATTTAGACTTGTGAAGATGGTTTGGAAAGAGCTTGGACATGACCCTAATAATCCGTCCATGTATGGACAACTTGGTGGACGGGTTATGCAAGGTTGTTGAAGAATTGTTGGAGTCATTTTGGATCATTATTTTAGTAGTCAAAATAACCAAAATAGCTACCTATTTGGGGGGAGCACGTGCATGATGTAGTTAGGCAAAAAAGTCTATCTAGAATTTAGTCTTAAATACTAAAATTCGGTCAATGTGCCTGGGTCAAATTTTCTTATTTTTCGGCCATGTTATTTGTATTTGTTTGGTTGTTTTGTATCTATATAACTCGACATGTGAGTTATATAGAGAACATTGAATTATTTGAATGAAAAATACTTTACTTTAGAGACACTTTTCTTGGTATATTTTAGGCTCTTACCTTCTTCTTCCTCCAACCAAACTCGACCATAAGGCCACTAGTATAATCACTATACTAGCTCGACATCAGTTGGCATCAGAGCTCAATAATCCTTCATGGGCATGTTTTCATCAACAACAATGTGAGGTGGACAAAGGTCGTGGTCGCCGTGGTCCAAATGAGGATGTCCCATCCCATGTTCTTCATGAAAGGAAAGAGATGATTGATGATTTGTTGAGGCACGTTGCAAAGTCAACCCAACGCTTGGCAGCACAAAGCCATGGGGATCATGATGCCTCTAGTCATGATTCTGATTCCACCTTCTACAATCCATATGATGCTCGAGGTCAAAGACGCCATGGCCGTGAAGAACGACATAGAACTCTCAGATTCAAAGTTGATCTACCAGAGTTTTCAGATACATTGCAAGCTAAAGGATTTGTGGACTGGGTTGATGAAGTGCAACGTATTTTCAAATACAAGGATGTCCCAAATGACGTTAAGGTGAAGCTGGTTTCCATCAAACTCAAAGGATGAGCTTCTGCTTGGTAGGAGAAAATTAAACACTCGTGATAATGGCAAGGCCAACCCAAAATCACTAATAATGAAAAAATGAAGAAAAAGATGAGGAGTCATTTCCTCCCATTTGGCTACACTCAGGCCTTATATCAACGACTTCACACGTTGAGATAATGCACGAAGACCAATGAAGAGTACAACGAAGAGTTCTACCAATTGATCGCCTGGAATGTCCTATCTGAGTCTGAGGAGCAATTGGTGGCTAGATACATTGGTGGCCTACGCCAATCCATCCAAGATGTACTGAATCTTCAATCCATATGGGGTGTTTTCAGAGGCCTATCAACGTGCATTAGCTGTTGAGAAGTAGCAAAGCAGGAGGTCATGGACTAAGAGCCAAAGCACCCGTGAGGTTCAACCTCAAAGAGGCAGGTTCAACAAAGGTAGTGAAGTAATAGTCAGCAAACGTTGCTTCATTTTCTTTTCCTCCGGCAAGAAATATTTTGACAATGTACGGTGTGATGTTGTGTTGATGGATGCTTGTCACTTGCTGTTGGGAAGGCCTTGGCAGTATGATCAAAGAGTGATGCATGATGGAAAAAATAACATCTATTCCCTTAGCATTAAATGGAAGAAGGCCGTGTTGGCATCTCGCCGGGAATGACCTATTCCTACCCCATTCAAAGAAAATACTAACATTCTTTTGATGTCCAGGTTTCTTGATGAAATGATAGAAGAAGGTGTGGTGTTCGCCTTGATATCCCTTGAGAACAAGGTAACAAAGGAGAATGCAAATCTTCCAACAGAGGTGCAACAATTGTTGACTGAGTTCAGAGGCCTGATGCCCGAGGATCTTCCCATTGGATTACGACCCATGAGGGACATTCAGTACTAAATTGACTTTGTTCTAGGATCAAGCTTGCCCAATAGACCAGCTTACCGCCTTAATCCTAAGGAGACCAAGGAGTTACTAAGCCAGGTGTAGGAATTATTGGACCGAGGCTACAATCCGTGAGAGCATGAGACCTTGTGCGGTCTCAGCCTTATTTGTGCCAAAGAAGAATGGATCTTGGCATATATGTGTGGATAGCCGAGCCATCAATAGAATCATAGTGAAATACATGTTCCCTATTCCTTTTCTAGATGATATGTTGGACCAACTAGCCAACTCTAAGATCTTCTCTAATATTGATTTTAAGAGTGGCTAACACCAGATCCAAATTAGGAATGGAGATGAGTGGAAAATGGCATTCAAAACTACTCATGGGATGTATGAGTGCATGGCTATGCCGTTGGGCTGTCCAATGCACCCAATACTTTTATGAGATTCATGCACCCAGTTTTGAGGCCTTTTATGGGGAGGTTTGTGATAGTTTACTTTGATGATATACTAATATACAAACCTACCATGGAAGCACATTTTGAGCATCTATGTGCAGGTTTTGACACTTTGATGAAAGATTTTTTATTTGTAAATCATAAAAAGTTTACGTTTTTTATTACTTCTGTTTCATTACTTGAATTTATGGTGTCTACTAATGGTTTGCACACAGATCCATCGAAGGTTAACACGAGAGGAGAGTGGCCTAGACCAAAAAATAGTCATGAGCATGTGAGGCAAAACATCATGAAAAACAATTACATGTACAAAAACAGAACTAATACTCGACGAAGGAAGGTACTTTTTGAGGTTTGTGATTATGTTTGGGTCATACTAACCCGTGATGGTTTCCCTGTTGGTGAATACAATAAGCTTAGGGACCAAAAGATTGGATCTTGTGAGGTCTTGGAGAAGATAAATGACTATACCTATATGTTACACCTCCCTAGCCACATGAAGACTTTTGATGTCTTAAATGTTAAGCATTTTAGCCATTGCTTTGTGGAAGATAGCACCTTGAATTTGAGGATGAGTTATCTCCAACCGGGGAGACTGGTGCAAGATCATCCGATCATGAGAAGCCTGAATTATCTGATTGTACTTTGATGGCCCTAGAGTATCATGATGTGGCAGATAAATGCAAATGTAGAAGATGATTTGGTAAGTTTTTGGACGTGTAAAGATGACTTGGCAACAACTTGGACATGACCCTAATAATCCGTCCATGTATCGACAACTTGGTGGGCGAATTATGCAAGATTGTTGGAGAATTATCAAGAATTCTCTTGACGAAGAAATACTCCAACAATCATGAGATGAGAGTCAACCGTAGTTGGGAAAACAGAGGAAGGGGAAGGATCCAAAGAAACATCTTTAGGCGGAACAGAAGAAACCAAAGGATTTACATCAGAAGGCGAAGAAAGAGAAGAAGGTGATGAAGCAATGTTAGAGGGCAATGGACAGATGGTACAAGGAGATGACGAGGGAAAAAAGGAAGGATCAGGGGGGTATATGGGAAGGAACAGAGGATGATGAAGCAATATTACCGAGTTCAAGAAAAATAGATACATCTAGATTGGAGAGAGAGGGAAGAGGAGAGGAATTATGAAAAGTAAAGTAAGTCTCATCAAAGCGAGCATGATGAGAAATATAGAGATAAGAAGAAGAGAGATCAAGACAGCGAAAGCCCTTATGAGAGGAGCTATAACTAAGAAAAACACAAGGAATACTACGAGAAGAAAACTGATAAGTAATATAATCTCGCAAGCTAGGAAAAATATGACCAAAGGAATGAAAGTGATCATAACTTAGAGAAGAGCCATAGAGTAACTCAAAGGGAGAGATACCTGTCAGGAGAGGTGGTGGCAACCGGTTGATGATGTAGGCTGTAATACTGCAATACTAAATGCATCTACCCAGTAGGTGAGAGGGGTATGAGAGTGGAAAAGAAGAGTGAGGCCCATTTCAGTGAGATGACAGTGCTTTCTCTCAGCACTGCCATTTTGAGCAGTAGTGTATGTACAAGACATCTGATGATAAAATATTGTGTGTACGAAGATGAGTCTAAAAACGCTGACTAGTAAACTCAATACCACCATCACCCTGAAATATTTTGAGGAAAGAGGAATGTTGTTTTTCAACGAAGGCATGAAAGTGAAGGAAATTGTCAAAAAAATCAGACTTGCATTTCAGAGGGTAAAACCACATAAATCAAGAGTAATCATCAGCAAAAATGACATAATAATCGTAGCCAAACAGATAGAGTAGGGAAGAACCCCAAAGATCACAATGCACCAAGGTAAGCAGTTGAGAGACGCGATGTTCATTTGATACAAAAGGTAAATAATGGCTCTTGGGCATTTGATAGGGAACACAAAGATGGGGGAAATGGAATGAAGCGAGCAAAATGCGACTCTGATGACCTAACAAAAATACAATCAAAGAAGGTACGTTTCCAAGCCTAACATGCCACAAATCAAAAGATCTATGAAGGTTACAGGCTTGAAGTGAATAAACAAAAGCTGGGATGCTACATTTGAGTACATAAAGACCGCCATCACGAACCACCTGTCTCATGTGACGACTCTGAACAACGAAAAAATTATCGATAAAAGTAATAGCTAGAAAGAAATCAAAGGTTAATTTACTGGTAGACAACACATTTTTTATGAGATCCAGAACCATAAGAATATCTAATAAAGGTAAAGAACAAGCAAAGGAAACAGTACCAATGTCAGTAATGAGCAAATGAGTACCATTACCAACAACAATGCAAGCCTTACCTAATGAGCATCTTGATTAAGAGTAGCCGTGGAAGAGTTCATGTGAGCGAAAGCACCCGTATCCATATACCAATCGAATACTAAAGAGCCATAGAGTCTAACATGTGAGGTGGCCGGAGGAGGCGAATGACCGAGCAGGCTTGGTGACATAAATTGACTGTAGGGCCTGTGCAACGCAAGAGGATAGTAGCCTAGGAAAGTTGCCCATGGGAGGAGGCACAATAAACCAAGAAGAATCAGTGATCCAGTGTGCTCAAATATTTCAATCGGAACAAACCCAAATTGTATCGGAGGCTCAAAGGAGGAAATGGCCCAAGTGCAAAAATAGTCCCAGTAGGAGAGATGATGACTAAGTGGGCTTGGGGCATTGAACCGCCCATAATAATGGTGTCTAGTTTGGGTCAGTGTAGTCCATGGCTGTCCTCCGGGCTTGGCCAAGGTAGGGGAAGGCCTAGAATAATGGCCGCTAAGCCAAGCCATTAAACATGGTCCAAAATAATAGGTCTACCAGGCTAGTCCATTGGAGAAGGCCCAAGAGAATATCATTCGCTAGGATAGTGAAGGCCAATCTAGGCATGTGCTGGAGAGGCCCCGGTAGGATATTGTTTGCAAAGATAGTGAAGGCCAGTTTGGGCCTGTACTGGAGAGGGCCCAGTATGCTGTAATCCAAAATAAGTAATTGTTGTAGATAGCCTAATACGCGGTAGTCCATAAGAATGAAGTGCGAAGAGATCCATTGGAGCGACCCAGAAGAAATAACGCAAGGAGGACAATTCAAAATCTCCATGGTCGACGATTGAACCAGGGGCAGACCAAGGAGCCATGATGGTGACGTGGGTGTGAGTGGCGACATCGACTAAAGTTTGAGAAGAATAGTGGGAGCGACATGCATCCGCATAGTGGGCACACTTCTAGTAGATTTGACATTGGGGCTCTCAGTTGCCTCGACCACGACCAAGGCCACGGGAGAAATCATCGCCACAAGGGTAGTGGCCAAGAATCCAAGGATGCGAAGAGAAATATGCCCAAGCATCAGAGTTGGCAGGCCAGGTGGCGGAGAGGCATACATTTGAGGCAAAACTGAGGCAGTGGTCGTAGCTAAGCCATATCCACGAGCCCAAAAGAAGGGCAACATGGCCTGGATTAGCTGTCAGAGGAGGGACGGGCGTTGGGAAGTCCAGAGTAATAGATGCAGCAAACGCTAGAGTAGGAGATGCGATCAGGGATAGACTGATGGTAGTGGGCTTCAAAGTTTTCAGCCCTAGCAATGATGTCACAAACCAAGAGCAAGGGATCTTATGATAGTTGCGATCTAGCGAAGGCGGCAAACTCAAGTCCAAGGTCACTAATGAACCAGTACCTCTGTTCAAGATTGGAGACCGGACGACCGAAAGCATAATCCTTAATGGAGAGAGGATCGAGCTTCAATTGTTCGAGTTCATCTCGAAGTCCAAGTCACGAGAGGGGCTAGACTAAATTCTTTCTCAAGTATCCACCAAACATCCTTGGCAGTTAATTTGCCGACAATAACACCACGAGCCTCATTGGTGAGAGCGAAAATCAATAGGGAGTAGAGGCACCTGCCAATAACATGCCAGGAATCATGAGCCAGATTCGTCTTTGTGGGATCTTTGGGATCCTGCTCTCGTGATTTGGTAACAGTGCCGTTGACATGACCAAGAAGACTGTGGTTTTGAAACAGAAGCTTCACTTGAATACGCCAGAAAATGAAATTTGCTATAGTGAGTTTAACAGTGATGAGGTAGGAAAAATCGGCATAGGATATGGTGATATCAGAGGGAGGGGCTAGAGTTGGTAAAACCATGATCTTGAGGAGAATAGAGAGAAGGAGAGGGTGGGAAACCGAAATTTATATGATGGTTGTTGAAGGAGTGTTAAGGATGTAGATGATGCACTAACATTAGAAGGTGGGAGGAGTAAGAAGCATTCAAACCCGTGTGGTGGCGTTTACTTAACATGAACTGAGTGCAGAAGTAGAAAGAATTGGCCTGGACAGTATGGAGAGCAGGATGAGCATGAAGTGAGGGTAGAAGGATGGTAAAAAATAGAGAAGAGAAGTGAAAGATGGGAAGCCGTAGATGTTAGCAGAAAACAGACCGGAGAAGGGGGTTAACATGATCTAACAGAGACATTTGAAGACATTTGGATGACTCTAATACCATGACAACCGAGCTTTAACTAGGGAGGTTTAAGAGAAACCATGATTTTTATTCCTTGAAGAAGAAGATTCAATTTCCTCAGGTATTACAAGTCTTAAGAAGATAAGATGGGCACGACTATATCTAATCTTGGTAAGTCTAAAATCAAGTGCAAAACACGGTGTGCCTATTTTAATACTGTAGTGTTTTGAGAAGAGAGTTAGCCATGTGGGGTGGTCGGGAGGTTAACACCCCCTTGGTTTCTGCACTGGTTGTCATCTTTTGCTGGAGAAAAGCAGAGGTGTGGGAGATATCTTCTTGGTTAAGAGTGCTAAGAGTCCATGCCACCTCGTCACATAATCTTGTACCTTTGTCACAATACTTTGATTCATCTCCCTTTAAAATCCTTTCCCACTAGCAAACAATTTTTATAAATCACGAACGTTTAGTGTAAACGTGCATTGGAATTTACTCAAATTCTTTATAGCAAGACAGAGACGAATCTATATTATATAGGCACTATGTTTTACATGGTAGTTATACAAATTGATTACAAATCAAGGTAGACAATGGAAGATCACTTATAATCTATTTGAAGTAGGATCCTTATTCTTTGATTCAAGTTCCTTGATTGTAGGTGTTGCCATTTAACATAAACTTCACTTTACATTTTCTTCACCTCGCCAAGGCCGTCTGAGCTAGTTGCAAAAAGAAGCTGAGTACATTTTACACATGGAATGAAGCTTCATCTAGACCGTCGCTTATTGTTACGAACCAAGCAATCCCACAACTGATGCATGAATCTTTCTCAGTTATTATAAAGTGTGGTTAGTTGTCTAGCTATGGAGTAACAATAGTCCATATGCACGTTAAGAGAATTTGAAATCCAAAATGGATGACAAGTTGGAACAAGAGCATGAATGGAAAAGTTAAGGTCTTAACTTGGAAAATATTCAAGAAAGAAAAATCTTGTAGATAAATCATGTAGAAAAATCTTGGAAAATATTCAAGAAAGAACTATCCGCCCCAGAATGCTATCCGTACGTGCGCCCCTACAAGAATAATAAACCCTCTCCAACCGCGTCTCCTTCTCCGATTTCGCAGCTCGGCGTCGGCGTCTAGACACTCAGCCATGCACCTCCTCTTCCTGGGGCTGCCTCACGCACTCGGGAAGGCAACAAAAAGCTTCCTTTCACCTCCCTTTTCATCCTGTATCCCGCCATTCCCATCTACTCACCACGATGGGTGAAAGTGTATGGTCTGCCACTTAAGTATTGGACCAGTGACATCTTACACAAAATTGGAGCAGTGCTGGGCCCTGTAGTGCGGATTGATGAATGTTCTCTGTCTCACCGATACCTGGAAGATATACAAATCCTTTTGCGGGTGAAGTTGGGCCAGATCATCCCCTCGCTGCTTAAGGTGAATCTTGATGGTTATTTGGTATGAATGTTGGAGACCCGAGACGAATTTGGATTCTTACAAGGTTTAAAGTAATTGGATCCTGCAATATAAATTATAGCAAAACGTAATTTAACTCGAGTCATAAGACTCATTGGACGTCTTCTTGTTCAATGGAGATTGGATTTTAACTGTCCGATTGTGAGATAAGGACTTTGGAATAGACTGCTTTTGTTCATTCACGATCTGCTATTCGTAGCATTGCGCAGTCTTGATTTTATTGGGGATCATAGGTTGGAACTTGTTCTGATGAAATTGAAATTTTACCCAGTGACAGAGGACTTATCAAGACACATGCTGACAAAAGGAGATTAAATTCCAACGGTCCGATGATGAGTTATTATTTTTGGAACATACTATTCTCAATTTGGAAGTTGGCACGTGAGTTACTGAGACCAGATCGAGCATATGGGGT
>JAOWBN010009291.1:0-11051 GCA_028565015.1 Pinguicula moranensis | reverse complement strand
TCAAAGTTTCCGTTCGGGGTCGGTTTGTCCGAGACAAGTGCATTGTCTTGGAGCAAAAAATTAGACCTCGGTTTGAAGGTGTGACACAAATGGACTCTCTCACCCTCTCCATGCAGCTTGCCCTCCAGTCAAACCTTGTAGTTTGTCAACCCTTCCTCTACAAATTAAATTAATAATTTATTTTATTTTTTTTATTAGCAGTATAACGGACTTTCATTATACCGCTTTATATCGTTCGTCGCCGCTACTATTATGGTAGGGAACAATGGACTCGAATTCGCCATTGCCAATGGCGATGGTAACGGTGGCGGCAACGAATTTCCGCCACCAACTCCGCCTGCTAGATAAGGCTACTTTCAACCGACCTGCATGGCAACTGACACTCGGGCGCAGGGGATGTGGACATGTGTGGGGTTTCGGGCTCATACTCTAACCAGTGGGTTGTGGTCCTTAGGGTTTTTTTATGGCGGTCAGTGATCTAGTGATGATTTTCAGCGGACGGGCATCTAAGATTTTGAATTCACGGCCCCGTTACCAAGTGGAAATGCTTGACAATAAAATCTATTTTATGATCAATTGGTCCTTGGCATTATATGTAGGGTACATAATACATATTTGCTAATAGGTCCCTACACTAACACAAAGTACAATAATACCAACATCATCCTACCCCAGCCAAAATAAAAGGAGAATTCATCCACCACCACACCACGCCCTACCCCAGCTCGAATCCAGCTCAGAAACACAGATAGACCATATAATTGAGTTAGGTTCTATTTATGGCTGTTCTAGAAAAGAAGCCTCTGTGTCCACTTAAAGCTGATACTAGATTAGTTGGCTAGAAAGGTGCAACACTAATGTGTACCAACCATAGACTTAATGGCAGCAGAGATATAGATACGTTATGCAGGCATTAGGCAGCAAGCTTTGCAATTGCAAGAGCAATCAATCTTAGCAAACATCGAATCCGGATACAATATAAAGTATGCAATTGTATGACAATTCGTTATCATCATAGATATGCAATTCATGTGCTGGAGTAACATGATTGAGCAACAGAGGGCAGTTTATGCATCTATCTAGGGAGAATGTAAAGTTAGACAATAAATTTTGACTGTCAAACTCACCTTCGTATGAAGGAAGGGGTTCTATAGTAGCTTCCTCAACAGCTGATAAAGAACTTGAATTTTTCTTAGGCAGTGTTTGCAAATGCTTTTGCAAATTGCTTTTGATGGTTCAACCACACCTTTTCTTTTTGGAGTGTTTTGTAAAATTTGTTTCTTCTTTTACTTTGGCGGTTGGAAAACCAATTAAACTCATAATCCAAAAGCAAGTAAAGAGGTGCTTCAAAGTTGAAAAGGCAGGCGGTGACATTTTTGCAAATAAGTGAAATACATATTTAAGACATTTTTGTCCTAATAAACATTCTCATAATCTAAAACTACCCTTAACTTTTCATTCATCATATTTCTCTTATTCTTTCTTTCGAAAACCCTTGTCATGCCGCCTCCTTACCCATCGTGAAGAATCCGGTTCTTTACTGCCATTTTCTTCAATTCATCAAATATCATCTGGTTCTACTCCCAAAGCGAACACCATCACTTGAGTTGGGTATTCGATGAGTTACTGGTTTTACTGCCATAATCTCCATATGCAAGAATCCAGTTAAAATAAATTATAATCTCCATTTGGTTTGCTGTTGTAATTTGATTTTACTGTTGTAATCTCATTTTACTAGTTAAAATAGATTGTAATCTCCATCTCCATTCGATTTATTCACTTCGTGAATTATTTGTTCAGACTTTGATATTTTTGTTGTTCGATTGATTAGAGGTCTATAAGTAGCTGTGGCAAAAGTGAATGATTTGTTAAAACTTCGATTGAGATGAATCTTATTCCGTCAACACCCAATAACGAACTATATAATTTTCTTTTTTTCTAGTTGCAAAATGTTTCCTGTTTATCATTCGGCATATATCATTCTCGAGGTACACAAAACAATTGAAGTTACCTTTTTCACCTTAGCTTTCCGAATCTGGCAATTGCAATGTGTTAGGCGTCTAGTTGAGCAAACTTTTAGATCTCTCTTTGTATTTCACATGAAGCCTCATTCTGGACATAGCAATGAATAGATTTTCTCCAATTGATCCTTGTATTTTCTTCTTCATAAATATATCTCCTGCATATTCTTGAGATTTAAAACCTTGTGCATGTCTATTGATAAGAAAAAATTAGCTCCAACAGTAGTGATATAAAAATGCTATATGCTAAATACAAAGACTTTGTTTGACCTTATTTCTATTTGATTGAAAATAAAACAGCTCAGACTTTGTGGTTCTGGTTGAGCTTTGCTTGCTGGATAGTATTTATTTGAGTCTCAGACTTGGTAGGTTGATTCGTATATGTTTGTGCTAATTATGAATTCATAGATGAATACGATTAGAACGAATGACGTGGTATTTGAAAAGGCAATATGGGATAGGCAACTGACAGATAAATTCATTCAAATTTTTGTTGACGAGCTCAAAGCTGGGAATAGGTCAGGTACCCATTTAAGCAAGTCAGGGTGGAAAAATTTGATTGATAAATTTTTTAGTGCTACTGGGTGTCATTACAATAAGACAACTAAAAAATAGGTTGGATAATTTAAGAAAGGACTATGGTGTTTGAAAAATGTGACTTCGAACTGAAATTGGATTAGGATGGGACATTGAGAGAGGAATTGTTGACATGTCTGCTTATTGGTGGAACGAAAAAAATTAAGGTTTAAATACTTTATACATGTGATATGATTTTTATTTGTACAATATGATAAAATTTAACTATGGTGATATTTTTTTTCTTGTAGGAGACTCCCACGGTTGCAAGGTTTAAAGATAGGCCACCTATTATGATGAAGGAACAAGACTTGCTATTTGGGGGGACAATAGAAATAGGTGATCGTTCGTATGTACCTACTCTGGGAGTGTTGCCACTACACATGGTAGATGATGACGAGGATGAACTGAAAAACATTGATGCATCTTTTGGTATCCCGATGGTTGGTTCAAGTTCTCCCGTGGTTCATAGAACTGTGGAGTTTGAAGCGTCAAACTCTAGAAAAAAAAAATTCTTTCACCTCAAGCATTCGAAAATGTCTTGGAAGACACATATTTTATTCTATAGCAACTGGAATCACATCTATAGCTAAAACTTGCAAGAAAATTAGTGTGGATATAAATTCTTATAAAGATAATGTGGGGAGTACTAAATGCGGGATGCTTGATTGCCCGAACATACTGTACAATATGGTTGGGAAGGTGGAGATCAGAGAATCTGATTCAACATGGAATTTCGCCCTGCAACATTTATTTAAAGATCTTGCTTGTAGGGAGATCTTTGTAGGTCTTAAGAGTGATGTTGCACGCTTTTCATGGATTCTTACCGAGATGGATGAAGCTTTACAGAATAGATATGCATAAGTGATAGGCTTTTGATGTTAGGTTATGAGACTTTAGACGTTTTTTGTTTGTTGGATAGTTTCTTTTCATTTTCTTAGAAATATTTAGTGGATTTGCGATAATTGTGAGTTATGAATTCGGGATAATTCGTGTGGACATGTGTCCAAGCACATATTGTAATCAAAGCATCCGTTTGAAATAAAGTGCAATTCTCTTTATGTGAATCATCATATCAGATATAAAGTTACAGATATGACTGTCCATCCACACTTTATCTCCTTCCAATTAACTTTTACCATATGCACACTCCAATGCAGACTTGATGTTTTGATAATCAAAAAGTTTCAAGCCATTAAGCCATTAAACCATTAAACATAAAAGATAAACAACAATGGGCAATGCAATAATGTGGTTTCAAGCCATTAAACATAAACCATAATCATCCATATTCTTCCGATTCTATTAACAAAAATCTGATCAATATATTCAAACCATTCAAAAAAATAAAATTTGTAGTGCCATTACATATTTAAATGTCTGAAACTCGAACTTAAACCATCCTTCTCGAGTTTATCATGTTGCAAATGTTATTGCGCACTACATCCATTTCGGCATTATTATGTACTTATTTTTCTCCATTCCCGGTAACATCTCCTCCATTTTCCTCACTTGTATACTCTGTTTCACTTGCATATCTTCAAAAATCTTCGTCTTCATGGTGCTTGCGTCTGATAAAGTTATGTATGGCCATAGTCCAATTGTGACTTGATCATCAAATTTGATATTGACAGATTTGTCATTCAGTATGTGAAATTTCTTCTTCCATACTCCAAATGACCTTTCAATAATAGAACGTAATAACGAGTGTGAATGGTTGAAAACCTCATATTCATTATTATATTGTGTTGCACGTTTGAAATCGGGGAAATGATATTTCTAACCTTTATATGGAGCTAAAAATCCTTTCGTATTGGGATACCCTACATCCACCAAGTAGTCTTTTCCTACATACATGAATTTTTTTTTTAATGCATCCATAATATTTAACATGCAAACATAGAAATATAAATCACTTTAGGGGGTTTGGGGAAATGCTTTATTGGATTATTTAACGCATCCAGAAATATTATTGTATCATACGCCATCCCTTTCCACCCAACTACAACATATGTGAAGCAAAGGTCAAAATCACATATAGCCAAAATATTTTGTGTTGGCACTCCTTTTCTTCCGATATATGAGATTTGTTCATTAGTGGGTAACCTTGCAAGAATATGCATACCATTCAAAGCTCCAATACATTCCTAAATGAAAGAATACTTTAAGAAATCAATGACTAATCATGATAAAATTTGATGCGTAAATGAATAGATACAAAAAACGTCCAACACATATACATACACAATCCCGTCATGTACATCTATCTAGTAGGGAATATATGCCATGTTTGGAATATTCCACTTGTGTTGGGATAACTATCATGTTAGTATTTATTTAAACAACTTATTTAAAATTACAGCAAGCAACGTTTCCTTTGTTTGGAGAAGATAGAAGAACGAAAGGCTCTGCTTTCGGCAAGAAATAACAGAGGATGAAAATAAATAATCTTCCAATTCATAATTCACCCCGTTCAATACATAAACGAGTATTTTTTGGGCCGACCCCTCTTCTTTTTCGCTGGCTCGATTCCGAGCCAAGCTCCGCCGCTGCCTGGCTTTTGGGCCGCTCCGGCAGCGGCAGACATGGAGTTGAAAGGGAACCTGGGGCTTCGGTGGTGCTTAATGCGATTTCTATTTTTTCATTTTATTTTTTTACTTAATCCTGCTCACATGATCTTCTTTAATTGAGTAGTCCAGATTTGGTATTAAAATTAGTGTAAAAAATGATTTGGTGTTAAAACTAGTGTAAAAAATGATGGACATGGATCTGGATATTTTACATCGGTGAATGAACGTACTCGGAAAACACTAGATGATAACAAAATTATCAATGGATCCACAGATAATGGATTTGGATTTGGGACAGGACAAGACTATTATTTCAATATGAATAGGGGTGGAACCAGAAAATCGACTGAGGACAGGCCATTTTTTTGCGGTTTGAACAGAGTGGGTTGGTTCATATTGAATGTAATTTGGTCGGCTATTTTAACATCTGTATTAATAAAAAAAATTATATTTTAATATCATTATTAATATAAAATTTATATTTTAATATCAGTAAGGATTGAGCCTAATCGGGTATGCATGTTTCAAAGTTACTATGATAGTTTGATACAGAAACCATAATTTTGTATCAAAAATATTTATATGATAGAATGTTAAAAAAAACTATATCCGAAACAAATAGATAAATTTATTAGAATTAATAAAATCTCATTATTCTTATGTATTGTAGCGGTCAACATATTCAAATTTGTATGCAATGAACAGGGTTCGAATCCTATATATCATCAAATTTTTATTTTTATTTCTAAATGCAAGTAGATATTTATTAGAATTGATAAAATCATATCATTACTAATTGGTGTAGTGGTTAGCATGTTCACAGTCATAACTAACCACCAGCGTTCAAATCCAACATTCCTCAAATTTTTTATTTTGGTTTTGATTTCCCAAAAAAAAAAATGAAACGTCCCCACATGGGTTCAATCACTTTACCACCGGTATAAAACCAATCAACCTACCAACTCATCTATAAAGACTTCTTGTGTGCTTCAAATACAAATAGGATTACATTATTGTGAGGTGATCAAACTCAAAAAATATTTTTTTTCTATGTAATTTTTTTTTAATGTTGGGGGATCATGGCCCCCCTACTCCGCTCATAAATATGAAGTTATTGGATGAATTACTTCAAGAAGTTGAGGAATATATATGCCAGATCAATTAACTGATACATGGCTATCGTTGCAGGAGATGGATATTATTCGGTACAAAGTGCTTACCAAACCATCTGTCAAACAAAAGGGTTGCTTTCACCGCGTAACACAATTCTGAGCTCCCTTGGGATTGGCCGACGCCTCTGAAGGTAGCTGTGTTCTGCTTGCGTATCCTCTAAGACCGAATTCCCACACTTCAGAATTTGTAACAAAGAATTGTGGTAATTGTTGGAGGAACCGCATGCAAATTGTGCCAACTCGAGGATGAAATTACTGATAAACTATTTCACAGTATGCGAATGAACTTACACTTTTGGGCTGCCTTCTACAAATGGCTATGTAATCCTCTTCTTCGATACATATATCCACAGATTAATTATCAGGGGTATCTTGCACTGATGCAAAATCCCATATTTATAAAGGAATGGAAGGCACTAACAGTTGGCGAATTTGAAGATCTGGACATATCAAAATCAGGTTATCTTCAAAGCAGAGTCAAAATCACCACATCAGATTCTTGATAAATTCATTGTCCAGAGTTGGATTCGCCTACGAGCAAAAAGGAAGTTGTATTCTGGATTTGTTTTGCTATATTAGTATGGGCGGAGGTAGGGTAGGGGGATCCAAGCAAGTTGGTCCATGGAGATCTGACCTGGCACACATGGGAAACCTAGTGAGGTCAGGAGTTCCATTCCCACTGGACGCCGATTTGCGAAGGATACTCTGTAGGGATTAGTCGGCGGGCACCTGGGCCCAAAAGATATCTCTATACTGTGGTGTGAGTCTCTGTTATCCTTATTGGGTCCGTTTGGTAGCAGGCATGCGATGGGATAATGCATGTTATCCTTAGTTATCTATCGTTTGGTATCAAAATGTATTTTTTTTTCACGCGCGGGATAACCCCAAAATTTTGGCTAACTGGGTGATAAAATGCCGGTTTTTATCCGACATAAAATGCAGGGTTAGGTTTTATCCTTCGCTTATCCGATAATAATTAACCCTCGATTATCCGCGATCCAGGATAATTGTGGGATAAACGCTATCAGGCTACCAAACGGACCCTTACAAAATAATGCATGAGGGTAATCTTGTCTTGTAGGTCATTTTTAAGTTTGATATAATTACAATAATGTCATTCTAATTGAAAAAATATGTCAATAGATGCTTATTTTTTTAGAAGGTTTTCCTTATTAAAATAAGAACAAATAGTAGAAGGTAGGTAAGCACAAGTATAATTTTAAGAACACTGTGCAAAACAGGGCTTTAGTATGACACGTGTAAAAAATGTGGCATGATGGGCTAACTAGTGTGCAAATGAGGCACGTATATTTGTATGTTTTTAATTATTTAATAAAAAATAATATAATTTAAAATGACGATTAAAAAATAAATTTTACGGTGTGGGATAGGCATGACTTTCAAGTCTGGCACGCATACATTTTGTAAAATAGGCGAATTTCACACGTATATTTTGAAAAATGGACGAATATCACATACACGTTTTTACACATTTTTTGCACAAAAAAAATGGCCCGCAAACGTGTAGAAGCCCATAAATAGCTGAGAATTGAAAGTACAGGAGAATCCTTGTCTGTCTGGAGTTGGATCCTGTTATTGCAAACCCGTAGGCCGTAAGAAAGGGGGCCGAGAATCCAAGAAGATCCCTATCGGTCTAGAGTTCTACGCTATTGCAAACCCAATCTATATACCTATATATATGCGCTGATCGAGGCTCTTTTGCTCGTACGAATATCTCTACGCGTTTTGCAGGAAATCCGAGAGTTCCTTAAGATACCCGAAAGGTCGAAAGTTTACAAGTTTTGTAACAAAACAATGTTGGTCTATCAGGATTTACTCACTGGTAACCTATATTGATCTATTTCTTTTGATTCCTTCTGTCTTTTACTATGCGATGCATGTGCTTACGTTGATATCCGAGGGTTTTATGTGATTTTGTTTCCTTATTGCGATTCATCTTGGCTGATTCAAGAAATTTCCCCTGTTTTTGGTTAATCACGAGATATTTATAATTAGGATATAAATTGATCGATTTGTTGCAGTTTTTACTTTTGATTTCTTCTTTTCGCAGGAGAATTGAACCAAGTTTCTCATGTGCTTACCAATTGTTCAATATTTAGTATTGTGCTGTGATTTCCCATTGTACCTATCTATTTGATCATGCAGTTTGTATGATTTTCTGTCTTAATGGTTTGTATTAGTTGTTTGATTCGTTCTCTACCAACTGTGATTCCAGGTGATGAACTTCTCTCGGACTCTTTCCTATACAAGGAAATTCAGAATGGAGTTTTATGGGAAGTAGAAGGAAAGGTTAGATTATTCTACATATTTAGTAACCTTTTTCGTATCTGATTATCTGTTATGTTTGGATAGGTTATTAACTACCTTGTATCTCAATTATTTACATTCATGACAGTGGGTGGTTAAGGGAGCAATTGATGTTAACATTGGCGCGAATCCTTCTGCTGAAGGTGGTGATGAGGATGAAGGTACTGAGGATCAAGCCGTCAAAGTGGTGGACATTGTTGACACATTCAGGCTCCAGGTTCGTTCTGCATAATTTATGAGATGTTGTACTAGTTGTACGCGATTATGTGAGTGAGGGGTTTTGCTGACATGATTATTATCAGGAGCAACCACCCTTTCAGAAGAAGGAATTTGTTGCTTGGATTAAGAAGTACATCAAGTCATTGACAGCCAAGCTTGAACCGGAGAAACAAGAGGAGTTCAAGAAGAACATCGAGGGAGCAACCAAGTTTTTGCTCTCCAAGATCAAAGATCTCCAATTGTAAGAAACAAAAATCCCTACGTTCTTCAAATTTCACCGTTCTTATGAGTTTGCAGCAAACTCCTCATAGTGTGATGAATGTTTACTTGCTGTAGTTTTGTGGGCGAGAGCATGCATGATGACGGTGTTCTGGTGTTTGCTTACTACAAGGAAGGTGCTGTGGATCCAACATTCTTATACTTTGCCCATGGATTGAAAGAAATCAAGTGTTAGATTTAGATGGCTGGCTAGCTACAAGGTTGATAACCACGAGCTGAAATCAATGGCGGTGTTGACAGTAGCTAGATAAGATGCTTTTTTGGGTGATAATAGTTGTACTATAGTGGCACTATCTATACTAACATAAATTGTTTTTTCTTCTAGTTTTGAACCATACAAGTCAGATTTTGTTGAGTGTTTTGTAAGTCCCTAAAGTATACGTCTACAGACTTTGTTGATTAATATATGAGATTTTTCTTGATTCGGTGAAATGGTGTTGAAAGTGTTCAGCTTTTTTTTATATAAGGCAATACATAAATAGAGACCGTCAGCCAAAGGTTTCACACCCATTGAAATTGCAATCTATCTTAGCCTAATATGAGGTAGACCCAATTTTTCGAGTCTAAGTATTCCGATTACATTTTTGGGAAAGCTAGCCATGTTGTTGAACCTTTGAGAGATTCTTGTCACCCCTTGTTTTGCCAAAAAGTCCGCTATACCGTTTGCCTCGTGGAATTGGTGGCTCACTTGAACTCGAAGTCCCGCTCTTGCTTGTTGAAATTCCTCCCAGAAATCTCATAGATACCAAAGGTGATATGAATTGCGTCGGATCCATCCTGCCAATAGAGTAGAATCAGTTTCTAGAATTATGTCATGCCAACCTTTAGATTTGCAAATAGGTAGTCCGGCGGTTGCCGCCCTTAATTTTGCCGCATTATTTGTATTATGTCCCAAAGTTACAAAAAAGGCTGCAAGACCATCTCCTGTTTCTTTTCTTATGATTCCACCTCCTCCTGATGGACCCAAATTTCCGATACTGCTTCCATCAGTGTTAAGCTTGCAACCGGTTGGAGGCTTCTTCCATTGCACAATCTTAGCTTGCCGTTGCTCTCTTCTTTTGACTTTGATATCCAGGTTGCTGAGTAGGACATTATCCTGTACCTGCAGTTCAAAAGAAGAGTTAGAGGCTTCAGCAACAGAACATATCATCCTGCGTACCTCCAACCATATTTGGTTTGCACTTTTCTTGCTGTCATCAAAGCGCGCTCTGCACCTGTTAATCCATAAACACCATGTTAAAATCCCAGGAATTATAGATGCAATATAACCTTTCAAACCTGATCGCACAGTTGAAAGTGGTCAGCTTGTGTTGTCCTAAAACACATGTTCAGTCCATTGTGTTTGCCCCTGGTTGAGTTTCATCTTGTTCCCCTCGGGGTCGGATTTAGAGCAAAATGCCATTAGCTCCCCTGTACTATACCTATTAGCTAATTTACTCCCTTGTACTTTCAAAACAACCACTTTATCCCCATGTACATTCTCAAAAAACCTCACTGCCCCCAAAAAAACACCACGCGCAGACGTGCGACTGAGAATGCGTTTGATAGGTGGAAAAGTCGATTTTGCCCTTGTGTTAACTGATGATTCATTTCGAAATTTTGACATTTGAGGGCTACATGTCCGTCTTCTTCGATGAGCTTCCCGAACGAATTCTCGAATAAGAAGAATTCTCCGTTCTTGATTCCGACTTTCTGCGCCGACGTGGTCGCCAGAAACTAGCGAGGTCGGAGCTTCCGTGATCTAGCAGCCTCTTTCAGTGCGCCAAGGAGTGTTCTTGGTAGAGGTTTCGTCGGTCGGAACTTCCGCGATCAGAGCTGCTCGAATCTCACGGGTTCGTACCAAATCGCCGGAATTGAGGTAGGTTTGCTATCTCTTGGCTCAAGAA
>JAOWBN010009281.1:0-11051 GCA_028565015.1 Pinguicula moranensis | reverse complement strand
ATAGCGGTAGCGATAGCGGAATCCGCTAATTCCGCTAATAAATAAATGCTTAGCAGCCTATGGATGATTTATTTTTTGATAGTTTATCAAATTCCCACAATCTTTTATAACTTTTTTAGCAAATTAAACTCGTACATCCAATGAATCAAAGCTATAAATTTCCTGCTAAAACAAGTAGTAGAAACACGAGTTATAAAAGAGTTAAAGCAGTGGCTATACACAAGAATATTAATAAGAGACTGCTAATAAGAAAATAACAGATTTCTTGAAACAGCCACCTGTAACAGACAACAGTAAATTAATCAATATTTCTCAACATTTCAATTGTCCATTCCACTTGTTGATATCAACGCAAAACTATTAGAGTCCAACAACATAATTTTTCAAGTTTCAACAACAAAACAAACAAGCAATCCATTTTCCATTCCAGGATGAATATCAAATTGTAAGTCATGACATAAGTTCCTGTGGAACCTGATTCAACTATGCAAAGCCAAAGGCACAAGTTGAAGTAAAGTTAAAAGTAAAATATATGAAGTCTGAAGCAAGTTAATAGGTTTCGAGTTACGAAGACTGAAATTGAAAGTTGAAACTGAGGAGCGGCCGGTCGGGCTTTAAACTTATATCCTCAAATCTCAATTCTCAATCTGTAATTGAATAGCTCTGCTTGAATTTATATTTATATATCTTTTTTTTTTAAAGTTAAATAATAACGGTAATAGCGGAATTAGCGGAACACCGCTATCAAAACCGCTATCGCTTCCGCTAATATAGCGGAATGCATTTTGCCCGCCGCTTCCGCTTCCGCTATACAGCCGGAAGCGGTATAGCGGAAGCGATAGCAAAAACGATAGCAATTTTTCGCTAATTCCGCTTCCACTGGACACCCCTACAATCTCATATGTGAAGGCACAAAGTGGGTTCCTTGAGGCGTTGCAAATCTTCGAGGTGGCCCGCACACGTGATAAATTTCATTCTCCTGGCAGCGAGTAGGCTCGACACTTGACGAGATCTTATCAATATTTTACCGGCTCACATCAATATTTGTCAATAAAGAGAATCATCACTACCCCAAATACCATTGCAAGGAACGGGGCTAGCGTCACCTAGAAGTTGAAGAAGAGGCTTGATATCTGGAATATGAGGCTTTGTGTGGATAAGCCACCATCCTCATCAGCTGGCTGTACAACTTTGCAGGATCACTGAGGAAATGATCTCCCAAAGTGATGGTGGTATGAAGGATTTCAGAAGCTTTTTCAAATATAGTCGAAGAGGTAGTTTCACTCAAACTTGTAGGGCATATATTATTTAGAGTGTTTTTTCACTCCTGAAACTCATATTCTTTGTGGAACACATGAAAGAGCATGCTTAGGTACATAGAAATACTCCTTCGCCTCCTTTCCCCCTAGTCTCTAGCCTCTAGCCACCTCTAAGAGAAAAGCTCATGGACCTCAGTGATCTCCTTCGAACCCACTTTGTTAGAGGTTTCTGGAAGATCACCTCAGTCAAACATCTGAGGAGAATCACCTCAGTGATGCATTTGAGGACTCCGCAATAAAAGGCATCCACATGCATTCCCCCGGCAAAAGCTTTTGTAGCCGCCAACGGGCCTTATCCACCTTGAGCCCCAATTAAAGTAACATAAAACAACCTCTGCCACCCGACAATAAGATAACACGCAACGGTCACTGCCTACGAGTGGGCTAGACAAGGTTACCTGTTACATCTCGAGGAAAATACCATGTTACCCCATGTAAACTCTATAAATAACCCGAGTTGGCCAGTGTAATAGATAAGTAATTTTTGGATATTAAAGTTGGGACACGCTAGCTCTTATTTGCACTCACACCTGTACACCCATATTGCGATAATCAGCTAGTTGCTTCACCCCCCGCTTTGAAAGTTGTAAAGTGTGAATCAAAGGGAACCTTTTTTCCCTTGATCGCATCAAAAGTGATACTTAGCAAGCCCGACTTGTACCAGTTCCAAGCTATTATTTCTACCTAGCACCAGCTCATGAAGTTCCCTATCCCACACGGGGTAGGAAAAGCAAAGGTACAAAATGTTCTACATCGGGCAACCTCGATTCGTCCTTAAAGGAGAAGAACTTGGCCTTCCTTTGAGGGTATGAGGATGTATTCACCTGGGGGCGAACCCCTTCCAAGGCGTCAGGACCGAACTGGCGGAGCATTGGTTGAATGCTCATCTCGATGCAAACTTGCACAGCAAAAAAGTAAAAGTTCTCTCCAAAGAAGAACCTCATCATTAAGTCTGAAAACCAAAGGCTGCTCATAGTTGGACACATTGAGCAAGTGCAACACATGGAGTGGCTATCAAATGTGGTCTTAGTGCCCAAGGGAGGACGCAAATGAAGGATGTGAATCGACTTTACCAATCTGAACAAACACTGCGAGAAGGATACATATCCGCTACCCTCCATTGGCTGAAAGGTCTATACAACCGCTGGAAACATCCTCATCGGCATGATGGAAGTCCACCAAGGATACCATCAGATCACGTTTGTTACATCGCAAAGAATCTATTACTACATAGTCATACCTTTTGGATTAAAAATGTCAGAGCCACCTATACGAATGGTGAATCAAATCTTCGCCCCACTCATAGAAAACTACATGGGTCTACATCAAATGACATACTGGCGAAGAGACTCAAGCTAGATAAGTACCCTGAAAACTTGAAAGCTTGCTTTTCTATTCTTCATAAAACCGGTTTAAAGTTAAACCCATCAAAATATACGTTTAGGGTTAAGGGAGGGAAGTTCCTCGGATATTTGGTATCCGAAAAAGGATTTGAGGCCAACTCTTACAAGGTCCAAGCTCTCATCAATATGACCTCCCCCAAAAATAAATAAATAATAATAATAATAATAAAGACATTAAAGAGATTCAACGGCTTACTGGTCTTATAGTTGCCTTGAATAGATTCATCTTGAAATTTGCAGACAAAGCCATGCCTTCTTCAAACTCCTAAAGAAAAAGGATACTTTTGAGTGGGATGTGGGTTGTCAAAAGGCTTTCGACCAACTGAAAGATTACCTCTGGGAGACACTGTTCCTCATAGCTCGAGGGACTGTAAGGAACTCTTCCTCTACCTCGCGATCTGAAACACCACTAATTTACTTCCAAGAGGAGGGGGTGAATTGGTTTTTTTTAATTCCTTTCTAATTATCTTGTTAATTCATTCAATTTAAGAGTTATATCACATAAGATAACTAACAAATCCAACTATGGTAAAGTAAATGCAGAAATTAAAGGTATCACACAAAGATTTGTAGGTGTTTCGGCAAATCGTGCCTGCTTCCACCTCCAAGGATTCTCTCATTGGGATTCTTCTCAACTCCTTGAAACCTTGACACTAGCTTATAGGTGCTAGCCAAATCATTCCACCAAGATCCAAACTAAGCTCAACCTTCTAGTTTTCGGGTGTTAGAACAACCTTCACAATGGGCTCCAAATTGAGCTCAAATCATTAGCTTCATGGGTGCTAGTTGACCATACCAAGGTCCTCACGAGCTCATACAAATACAAGTGAAAACTACACTTTAAAAAATCCCTTAAAATTTTCCTTAGAAGGGTGTTTTCTCACAAGAAAAAGGGAGGCAATATATCAAGAGAGAATGTCTTTTTCTTTGAGAAGATTATATCTATCTTCTTGGATTGAAGAAAGGAGTTCTCGCTTGTGATCTTTCTTCAGAGAATAGTAGATCTTGTTCGGGAGAAATATTGAGTTGTGATTGTTGTGAGAGAAGAATGATCGTTGTCTTAGATGAGAAGTTTATGGTCAAAGCTTCTTCTTTAAGTTTCGTCAGACAAGGCTCTTCTCAAACAATAAGCTTTTCCCTCTAAAATCACGTCACTAAAAATTCAAATCGCAAGTCCAAGTTTTGTGCACTATTCATCATGTGTTGACACATTTTCCCCTAAGAGTCAACTCAAAGCGACAACGGTGAAATTTTCCTCTGTGTAAGCTATTCCGAATAATGAGTTGGCTCCTCATGGTAGAAGCGAATAATAGAAATTGGAGTGTCATCTATTCAAATAATAAGCTTTAACCTCAATGTAAACTTAGACTTCTTAGAATAATCTGTCGCGATAGACTCGAAGTCCAAATTCCATTAATGTGAGTACCACTTGCTTGAATCATAAATAAAGAGGTGGCCTCATCGCAATAAACACACAAGCTGAAGAACATCAACAAGCTGAAGAAATTATATTGTTGAAAGAGCACCGACCATGATCCCTCTCTATATCCTTCGTTACATCTTTTCCCTTAAAATATGCTCTCTCTATTTGCAAAGGCTTTGAGCAGGGAAATTTGTTGAAGACCAGCCTCATTCGAGGCACCTCATGGGACAAAAACTTTGGAAGATCTTATCCCTGCAACGCGTATAACCCCATTCGTGGTGCCTTACAAGCTAAGAAAAAGGGGAGTCCTAGGGCTTCCCTCCTGAAAAGAAAAAAGTGGAAGAGAAAGAAAAACCTAGCACCGAGAGCCATCATATTCCTCGTGCAGGATATGCAACACCCGAAAAGGGAGCCGTAACGCTCCCCGCAAAAAAAAGGATAGAAGAAAGGGTGATTGTTCTGTGCTTTGTGGTAGAAAGGCATGTGGACTTTATATTTTGAAAAGTACTTGTCTAAATGCAACTACAGATACTTCATTAGTTGTTGATACTCAGAATAGTACAATGCTATAACATCTAAGGCTTTGGCATATGAGCCAAAAGGAATTAGAAATTCTGAAAGATAAAGGTATGCTAGGGAAAGTAAACTAACAGCCTTGGAATTCTGTGAATTTTGTGTAATGAGGAAACAACATAGATATAAATTCACTTTGAGAACTCACTTAGCTCAAGCTGTGGATTACGTGCATGCAAACCTGTAGGGCCCTGAATCTATTTTAACTCATGCTGGTAATAAATACTTTATATCCATAGTTGATGATTTCAGTAGGAAAATGTGAATTATTTTGTTAAAAACTAAGGATAAGGCATTACTTAAGTTTAAAGATTGGAAACTGTTGAGTAAAAATCAAACTGATAGAAAGGTGAAAACTTTGAAAACGGATAACGGACTGGAATTCTATAATTCTGATTTTTGATTTATTCTATAGTAAACATGGAACTCATAGACACAAAACAGTGAGAAATACACCCCAATGGAATAGGGTAACAGAGAGAATGAATAGAACGTCGTTAGACAAAGTAATATACTTATTAGTAACTTTTGGTGTGCCTAAGGGTTGGGTGGGGATCTTTTAGCTGCTACTTTTCTGATTAATGCAAGCCCATCCATAGCCTTAGAGATTGATTGCCCCGAATATGTGTGGACAAATAGAGAACTTGATTGTTTTAGGATATTTGGGCGTGCAGCATATGCACACACCAAATTAGGTAAATTAGATTCTATGTCCACAAAGTGTGTTTTTCTAGGCTATATAGAAGTTACTAAGGTATACAGAATATGGGATAGAGATACTCCTGATACGAAGTTAATAATCAGTTGTAATGTCATATTTAATGAACTGTTTTTCCTTTGTTTGCCATCTAATAGTACAAGAAATAAAAAAAGACAATTTGACAGTTCTAGAAGTCAATCTAGGTTGGCTGAAATTTTAGGTTTAGAGAAAACCTCAATTGAGGTGGAGCTGCGAAAATGGTTGAACAGAATTGGTTCTCCTTCAACTGAATCATATTCATAGCATGAATCTCCTCTACCTCCTACAGTGGGTACGGGTTCTCGCCAGCTTCCTCCAACAACTAGGAACAATCTACCCTCCCAAACATATGACTTGGAGTCATGGCAGCTAGCAAGGGACAGGGAAACAAGGGTAACTAAAACCCCTGCTCGATTTCGTTCCTATGCTGATATGATTACTTTTGCTATGTGTGCCAGAGAATAAGTGAGTCAGCTGGAACCAGACTCTTACCAAAAAGTTGTTTCATCAAAGGGTGCAAAGGAGTGGGAGAAGGCTATGCAAGAGGATATGTTATCTTTCGAGAAGAATCAGACATGGCAACTGGATCCTCAACCAAAGGGGCAAAAACTGGTAGGTTGTAAGTGGATATATAAACTCAATGAAGATTTTGCAGGTGACAAGGATTCTAGAAAGACCACAACTACTTATTATTTCTTGGTGGATGGTTGTTGCATTAGTTGTAAAGCTCAGTTGCAGTCCATTGTCATTCTCTCCACAACTGAGGCAAAGTAGGCGGCATTGGCAGAGTGTTTCAAGGAAGGTTTAAAACTCGAGGTGCTAATAGCAGAAGTTGGGATGATGTAGAACATAGTAAAGATATACGCAGACAGCAAAAGCGCCATTCACCTCAGCAAAAATCCTATCTACCACGAGAAAGCGAAGTACGTTGATGTGAAGCACCATTTCATTAGAGAAAAGGTGGAGGATGGATCAATTAACTTGAAGAAGGTGTTAACTAAAGATAATCCAGCAGATATTTGTACAAAGGTGGTAACTCAGGCGAAGTTCAACAAGTCATCTACATGTTAACTAAGCAAGTTGTAAAGGTGAAGCACGTGAAGGTGAAGGTTCGGTTGTACTAGCACACGAAGCTTAAGGATGACTTCAAAGGTGAAGATTGTTGAAGGTTGAAGTCAACGTTCAAAGTTAAGTGTCTCAAGACTGGGGGACAATTGGCCAGCTGTAGGTCGCAGATGAGAAATGAAGATGGATGGTTCAGATGGAGCAATTGTTGAAAATCATATTGCATTTGGGAAAGGTCACCAAATCTGGAATAGTCATTCAGTCAAAAACTCATGCGTGTTTTAACGAGTTATCCACACATGCATGCTAATTGGTACACACATTCACGTAATCCTCAACTCGATTGAGTTATCCCATGACCCGGGATAACTGACTGCTAACTACAAAAGAACTCGAATACCCGGTAGTCGGAAAGTTATCACCCCAAATTTTGGTTGGATAACATTATCACCCATTTGTCTCGATTCTAAATTAACTGCTATCCTTGATTTTTACATGTTATTTATGACTTATGCTACATATAAAAACATCTCAACCCTAAACTCCCTCTTTCACATCTTTTACTTCCGTTCTTCTTTAGTCACTCTAGAATATCCATGAGTTCGTCTTCTCTCCTGTCTACGCAATCGATCTTGAATCCATCCAAGACCCAGATTTTTCGGCCACCATTCCGTGTCTACGTTCGTCTTACCTAGTTTTGATGAAGATTAGAATCTGTTTCCCCTCTACGAGCAAACTCTACACTCATTTGAATCTCTTGATTTTTGAACTAAATTATGTTGCTTTATTTCTGTTTTATCTATTTCTGTGTTTGTTTGTTTTGAAGGGTTTCAATCTTATGTTGTTTTTTTCAATATGCGCGCATGTATCAGTCACTCTTTTGAATGCACAGGGCTTTACTTTACTGGTTCTATGTGAAGGGTTAAGATATATACTTTGCATGTGTTGATTAGCGTATTGGTGTATGCTCAGATCTAAGGATTTTCCAATACTGTGCGGTTATAAATTTGTCTGTTTCATGTGTTAAGAGCCAAGGTTTATTTTATCTGTGAGGTTCATATCTGTCTGTTTCATGTGTTGAGAATCTATATTTTTCATTTATTTTATCCGCGAGATTTATTTTAGCCATGAGGTTTATATCTGTCTTTGCTCGTAAGATATATGCCTATTTTAGGGCTTTACTTTAGTGATTTCATTTGGATATATTCTTTGTATATGTTGATTAGCATACTTGTTTATCTGTCTAGGGATATATACTTTGTATGCATTTGTCTAGGGTTAGACTCTGTTACTCATATATAGTCTATATGCATAACTCTTGAAACACAAAATCTCGATTTATGTATCATCTGTATGTCTTCTTGTATTGTTTTTACGTACCCTGAAAAAGCAACCCAAATTGTGATCAATTTAATGGACAATACAACCTTTCCGAAATGCACACGATTGTTTGTGTGTGATTATTATTCTCGTTGAATTTGAGAGGTAAGAGAAATATGAGAGGGCCAAAAGAAAAAAAGAAGTGTAGTGCCCTCACCTAAGTACTTGATCCTAGATAAGATTTCAGAACAAATTACCTTCTTGGATAGACTAACCAAAGGGAACAACAGATAATGTTTTAACAATCTCAGGATGCCCAATACAGCATTTATCGATCTTTGTCGGATCCTATGAGTTGAGAGTGGCTTGAAGGATTATCAGTAAGTTTCAGTGGTTGAGAAGACTGTTATTTTTCTGCGCACATTTTCCCACTATCAAATGAATAGGACACTACAAATGAATTTTCAAATGAGTGGTCAGACCATCAATGCGGTCTTTCAGGAAGTGTTAAGTATTATGCTCAAGATGAAATCCAGATTCCTCACCACTCCTAAGCCTATAGACAACGATTGCAATGACAAGAGATTGAGCTGTTTTCAAGTATATTTTTGTTATCTTACTCAGTGTTTCATTAAATGCCATTTACTATTTGCCAACATAATTGATATGCTAGTGGAAGGCATGTTTGGGGGCTCTGAATGGTACTTACATACATGTGCATGTCCCCACTGAAGACCAGTTGCGCTACAGGATAAGGATATGACATTTGGCAATTCATGTACTTGGAGTTTGTGACACCCAAGGCAATTCATGTACTTGGAGTTTGTGACACCCAAGGCATATTTGTACTCATGCTTGCTGGTTGGAAAGGTTCAGCTAGAAACAACATGGGTGTTGAAGTGTAACAAGGTATGTCCACACCCTTAATTGACTAGCATTGGTTGTGATGTGCAGGTCAGAATTTTATTTACTCTTTTTTCATAAGTTATTACTGCTATGCGATGGAGGCTACATGAACTGTGAAGGTTTCCTCACTATAGGTCCACCATATACCATCTTAAGGAGTGGGGTCCTGGAAATAGGAGACCGCAGAACCCACAAGAGATCTTCAATATGAGGCATGCAACAACATGAAATGTCATTAAGAGTGCACTTGAAATTTTGAAGAAGCATTTTGCGGTGTTGAGGAGCCCAACCTTTTACCACTTGAATACACAAATCCAAATTATTCTAACCTGCGTGTTGCTTCATAATTTCATTATGAACGAAACATCGATGGACCCAATATTGATTTCTGGGGTTGTGGAAGAAGAAGGGAACAATGAGGCGATGGATGACATTGAAAGTATATTCAATCTGTCACAAAAGCGGGATGAGTTAGCAGATGAACTCAAGGTAGTCTAAGCCAATCAGGGACAAACTCCATAATAGCCCGAACCCAATGGATCATAATCATGCAAATGTATTTGTTTTCATTATTGTGCAAAGATAATTGTTGTTGTATGTATTCATTTGCTATGTTATACATGGACATAAGCATGACAATGCGCTTGTTTCGTTATTAATTTGACCGTCAAAATTTATCAATTGTACTCATTTGTTATGTTTAGGCATCATGATTGTTTTTGTCTTGTGTTGTTCTCAATGTAGGACTATCAAAATGGAACAACATGATACCCATAAGTGGTTTGCCAATTTAGAATAAACCATTGAAGGGCATCAAGACACCCCTCGGCCAATGAGGATTAAGCAGAGGGCAACTCATAAGAAATAATTTTAGAGCCCAGTAACTCCGGGTGCAAGGTCTTCTACAAAGAATACAAGCCAACAGATCAAGGAGGAGCCTTCAAAGGATAAGAAGGTGTATTTCACTCTTGAGGAGGAGAGAGTGATGGTACAGCCTCTGAAAGAGCTTGAGCTTGAAGGTTATAAGGCTGGACAGTGGTGAAAGAGGGCAATGACTGAAAGATGTACTATAAGAATAAGACATCTAATGTGAGGCAACAGGATTGTGGGGCATATCGTTGAGAACAAGATGCACAACAGGAAAGGATTGGACCATACTACATAAGTTTGTAAAACTCACTGGCACTGCAATTGATCGAGAAATGCATACACCTCTGGTAGACGACCCAGAGCTGTGGAAGGAGCTTGCCAAGGTTAGACTATTTTGTTGTTTAGATGTTTGTTCTTACCACAATTGCGTGTGAGATAACCTGTTGAATGATCTACGCTATAAGTTAACAATAAATTTTGTAGACCAGGGGGGAAATCCTTTACCTTCTATGAGGATTAGTGTGAGTTCTTTGGCCAGTATTGGGCGCATGGATCAACGACCAAGAATTTCAGTGATGCCGAAGAGGAAGACCAATCAGACAATGTATCTAATGATGTGGATATGGTGGATATGGTAGACATGATGCATGGTGGACGCCTATGTGTCTGATGAGGAGGTAGAAGCGGGAGGATACTCTTTCCAACAGAAGACTACTATTCCAGTTGAAAAGGAACCTTCAATTGTTGACGTTAAATCGAGTAGCAACCACAAAGATAAGAGGAAGACCACCACGGTAAGCCAGACAAGCTTCTTTAGTTAAACTAGAAAGACGTTTGAACATGCATATGCAATGCTCACTAGAGCTGAGAAATTATTTACGAACCAAGAAGAGAAACAAGATAGGGATGCAATCAAGGAGGAGGAATCGAATAGTCGGACGACCACTCGGTTACTAAAGGATCTTGATGAGTTCAATACCATGAGCTTCGAGAACAAGGTGTACCTTATAGATCACCTAATGTTGCATGAAAGGTAGTATTGGTTATGGCAGAATGTGGGACGTGATGGACCTGATGAGCTAATAAAACTTTTCTTCTAGGGGAAATTGGTATTGATGAAGCCACCAGAAGCAAACTAGTTTGCAGATCTATTATGTTGTCTAAACATTTGTCTAGTTTAAATAACATGGTTTGAAACTTGTCATGTAGGATTGATTATGCTTTCTGTTGTCTCTTTATGGTCTATTTGATTATGGTATGAAACTTTTTTTTTTTTTTTTTGATAAGCCAAATTTTATATATGTATAAAAATATTTACAGTAGGTAAGACTAATGAAAAGCCAAAAACACAGATGTATAGGCTAACATCTTAGTGGTATTGAGTATTCCTTGGTAAATTCAGCGTTTAGTCCCTTGATCGTGAACTGTATATC
>JAOWBN010009270.1:0-11052 GCA_028565015.1 Pinguicula moranensis | reverse complement strand
AATATGATACTCAGCAGAAATGCATACCCCCGCCACTTCTTCTCTTCGTCATCTTGTGCTCCAGAATCTATAGCCTCATCAGGATTAATCTTCTTTTTCAACTCATCAATTATATCTACAGCACGAACAAAGTTACAGATCATGACAGGGAACTTAACTACATCTTTGCAGCATTAGGAAATGATAGATGGCAGAGTTTCCACATGTAACCTGATGAGTTTACCATCTGCTCACCATCAACCATCAATATCGGCACTTTCTTGTAATCCGACCACTTGATTTCTCGTTTGCTGATGGGGTTGACCTCCACAACCTTGTATGGTATATCATAGTAATCCAGGAATGCTGGCAAAGGAAGAATAATGAAAAAACGGAACGTTGCGCAGTTGAATGCAAAAATAACTTCTTTACCAATGAGTTTACCTTCAAAACTCTTGAAATCTAAAACTAGTAGTTCTAAACAATGAGGCGTCACAAAACAGATGCACAAAGCATTCTTAAGCATCTAGGAATACAAGATCAAGGTAATATAGCAGACTCGCATCCTCATTTACTGAGAATCATTAGAATTGGTAAAATATGAAATCAAGTCCAATCTTGGTTATCTGGAAACACTTCTTTTTCATCTTCTTCTGGTTATATCTATTGAACATATGTTATGCAGACATCATTAAGATGGATGGGTTACCTGCTTTTGAATGTATGCGATCCTAACACCCTACCTCCACTATTTAAATTCCAAAACTTTGGACAAGGTCAAAATATATGGTCATAAAATCATTTAACAGCTCCACCCCCGCCAATCAAATGCATTGTTAGGTTGGAAGGCTAAGGCAAGAAGAAGTAAGATGCAGAGGAAGCCAGCTGCTGCTAGAACTCCTCCCCTGAATGTTGGCTGAAGAAGAGAAGTCGTTTGGTTTCAATTATGCTTTTACGTTTTAATGAAGTCGCACTTGGATTGTACCAGACTTAATAGGTGCGTATGCCTTAGTAGCAACTCTATCACCGGTAGTATATCTTGGATGCCGTGTACTATTCGGTTATGAAGAATTTGACGATTTTCCAAATCTCTTGCCTCTCACTTTTTCTCTCTCCTAATTCTCCAACCTAGATCTCCCTTCTTCCCCTTATTTCCCCAGAATCTCTATGGAAAACCTTTCCTTCAGGCGAACTGTAGCTAGCTGAACATTAGCTTGTTACAACTGGTGTCGGAGCCAGGTTACCTAGATCCAAGTCCAACCCTTTTCTCATAATAGCTGAACAGAATAATGGAAGACCGCAAGTCATGGTGGATCCGGATGATGGAGAAGGACATATACCTCAACAGTTTTGTCACACACCAAGGGCAGTTTGAATTTTTAGTAATGCCATTTGGCCTTGTAACATGCCCGCTACTTTCCCATACCTAATGAATAAGGTATTCTCTGATTTTATCCGCAAGTTTGTATTAGTTTTCTTCGATGATATTTTGGTATACGGCCGTAGCTGGGAGGACCAATTTAACCACCTGAAAGTTGTACTTGATGTGATGAGGAGGCACCAATTATTTGCTAAGGAGACCAAATGTTCGTTTGGGCTGAAGGCCATTGAGTACTTGGGTCACATTATTTTTGAAGTTGCAATAGCCACTGGCCCGTCTAAAATTGATGCCATGATGAACTGGCCACGGCCTACCACCTTGAAATCCATGAGAGGATTTTTGGGGTTAACTGGATACTACAGAAAGTTTATCAATAACTATGGAACTATGAGTAAACCTCTCACCAAACTGTTGAAGAAAGACTCTTTCTAATGGGATGAGGAGGCTGATAAAACACTGGAATCTTTGAAACAAGCAATGCACACTGCCCCAGTGTTGAGCTTACCCAACTTTGATGAGCAGTTTATGGTTGAGATTGATGTTAATGATCTAGGGATAGGAGTTTTCCTAACACAAGGTGGGAGATCTATAGCTTATTTTAGCAAATCCCTGGACAGAGACAACAAGGACTTTCCATCCATGAGAAGGAGTTGTTAGATGTAGTACTTACTGTTAAGAAGTGGTGTGGGTATCTACTGGATTCCCCATTCATTATCAAGACAGATCAGCAAGTCTTGAAACACTTACTGGAGCAAAAGTTACACACTATGACTCAACAAAAACTGATCTCAAAGCTGCTAGGATACGATTATCTGGTGCAATATAAAAAGGGGTGGAGAATAAGGTTGTTGATGCCTTATCTAGGTTTGGACCAGAAATGAA
The DNA here is from genome assembly GCA_028565015.1 of Pinguicula moranensis. NCBI lineage: Eukaryota > Viridiplantae > Streptophyta > Magnoliopsida > Lamiales > Lentibulariaceae > Pinguicula > Pinguicula moranensis. The sequence continues at coordinate 8,810 of JAOWBN010009270.1, read as the reverse complement.
CTCCATATGCTATAGTGTATAAGAAGGAAAAGCAGACTGAATGAATGAAGTGCTGGAGAGTTATGTGGGAGACTCTCACTTCTCTAACATCCTTCAAGTGACGACGGTGAACTCAGGCAGTTACCCTAAGTATGTTTTCATAATAGGGTGATAAGGCGCAAAGGGAGGATATGTGTAGGTGAAGGAACAGGCCTGAGGCATAGCATTATAACCATGTTGCATGACTCTCCTGTTGGCGGCCAATCTAGGATACAAGCCACCATAAACAGAATCAGAACATATTTTCACTGGCTAGGCATAAGGAGAGATGTTGAAGAGTGTGTCAAAGGCTATGATTTGTGCATGCAGTAAGGTAGATTATTCGGCTCATGTAGGATTACTGCAACCCCTTCAAGTTCTCACCTCACTGTGGGCTAGCATCAGTATGGACTTCATTGAGGGGTTGCCTAAATCTGAAGGGAAACAACTAATACTAGTGGTGGTAGGCATATTCAGCAAGTACAATCACTTTATAGCCATGACTCACCCTTACACGGTTGAAACTGTAGCAATGATATTCCTTGATCAGGTTTACAGATTACATGGACTGCCCTAGGAGATTATCTCTGACCAAGATAAAGTCTTCACTAGCCAACTGTGGAGTGAAGTCATGAAGTTGGCAGGAGTAAAGTTGGCTCTCAATTTAGCCTACCACCCTCAGACTGACGGACAAACTGAGCGTGCCAACCATTGCTTAGAGACTTACTTGAGGTGCATGTGCCCACAGAAGCCACACTCATGGTTCAAATGGCTGCCTTTGATTGAGTTTTGGTACAACACTACTCACCACATCAGTGCCAAAATGACTCCTTCAGAGCACTTTATGGTTATGAGGCGCGCCACATTCCCTTGCGCTTATCTGCCAGTGCAATGGGGGAAACTGTCAAGGACTTCCTTCAGCAGAAAGAAGAAATACAAAGCCTGCTGAGGGAAAATCCGGTAAAAGCTAGTGAACGAATGAAGCTCAATGCGGATAAGCAATACATTGAACGCAACTTTGAAGTAGGGGATCATGTATATCTCAAGTTGCACCCTTACCTTTAGAATTCCTTGCAATTCAGGCGCAATATGAAGTTATCATCGAGGTATTATGGACTATTCCATACTGGAGAAGATTGGCTCAGTGGCTTATCGGTTGGATATGCCAGGGATTACTAAAATCCATCATGTTTTACATGTCTCCTACCTCAAGGATAAACTCAAGAGTAGGGAAATACTCTCTGGCGAACCACCTTTGATGAAGTCTGATGGTAGCTTTGTGATATACCCCGCACAAATCATGGATAAGATAATGAAACCAGGTAAGGGTGGACCAATGGAGCAATGGCTAGCGCATTTGATTGGGTCTGCCCCTGAACAATCCACTTGGGAGGAAGCATCTCTAATTCTCAAACATTTCCCCCAGTTTGACCCTTGGGGACAAGGCTCCAAAAAAAGGAGAGGATAATGTAAAAGCTCTACCCCCACCAATCAAATTGCCGCTGGAAGGTTGGAAGCTAAGGCAAGAAGAGTAGAGGAAGCCAGGTTCTGCCAGAACTCCTCCCCTGAATGTCAGCTGAAGAAGAGAAGCCGTTATGAAGTTGTTCGGTTTTATCATGCTTTTCCGTTTTAATGAAGTTGCACTTCGACTGTAATAGACTTAATAGACACGTATGCCTTGGTAGCAACTCTATCACCAGTAGTATATCTTGGATGCCGTGTACTACTCGGTTAGGAAGAATTTGACTATTTTCCTAATCTCTAGCCTCTCACTTTTCTCACTCACACTCTAACCCAGATCTCCTTCAGGCGAACTGTAACTAGCTGAACATCAGCTTGTTACAAATCAATTCCAGGATAATCAACAAACAACTGAATATATATTATCAGAATTCAATGATTAGTGAAAACAGACGCAATACCTTTGACTTTGTTGCAGAAAGGGCAAGCTTCATACTGGTAGAGAACCACCTCATTAGGCTGGAAGTTCGACGGCACAGGCTCCTTAGCGTGGACCACCCCAACCAGCGTAGTAGCAGCTACCGAGAGCAATATCGTCCCAGCGACGGCACCTGAGGTGGCACTGTAAGACTGATCAACAGCGATCTTGGACAAAAGCCAATGCCGCCTAGCCGACGAGCTGCCGCCACTGTTGGTGCTGAAAAGAGACGACTGTAATAGACGACTGCCGCTGAATGAGTTTCCGGTCACTGAATGACGGGAACCGACGCCGTCAACGGCACGGCACGAGGAGGCGAGCCCGCTAATCCTCCTCATTCCTTGGCGAGATCCGATGCAGAATAGTCTGGAAGTTAGCATATCAAACGCAGTCGTTTTTCTGTGGTTTATGAAGGGTTTTAATGAGCCACGACAGCAAATACATTGTTGGCGCCGGCGCCGACTTAAGCCCCAAATCCCACTCGGCTCGAGCCGATTGATTAGCTAACAACCTCTTGTTTTTTGTATGTTATTATAATAATTTTTATTCGCAAAACGTCTCTCAATTCACATCTCGACGGTGGGATGTCTAGTTGTTTTTTTGTTTTTGTTTTTTTTGGATTACGAGGGTGGGATGTCTAGTTGTTATCAATTTTAGAATATAACTTTTGTATATTTTTCCTTGTTTGTTAAGCTTGTATTGTAAAATTCAGAGTAAGTATTTATATATATTTTTTTTCTAAAAACAATATCGGCCTTAAATTGCGCTTATGAATTAATTATTCAAAAAATAGCATCAACCATTATTTTGTGTTAAAAAAAGTTATCGTATTACTCTAATCACCACTTTGAAGGGGCAAAATTAATGTAAATCGTCACAAAAGAACAACCGATTGTAGAGAGGGAGACCACACATAGTAAAGCCTAACGAAAAGATGAATAAAACTATACCCTATTTTGCGCAGCCTTCTTAAAATTATAATTTAATTATAATCAAAAAAATTATAATTCAACTATAAAACTATACCCCTGTTATAACTTTTCATTTTTTCAAAAAAAGTTATTATATTCCAATTATAAGTATAAGAGGGTCTGCGCAAAACACCTCTTATCAACTAATCTAAAAAAAACATATAACAAATAGGAGCAAACACATGATGCTCCGAAAAGTAGGCGTCTGCATAGCAGACTACTCGAATTTGTAGAATTTCTATAGACTACCCACGTAATTTAACAGATATTGTCCACTCTAGATCGAAGTCCTCACCTCCAGGGTTTGTTAGTAATTTAACAGATATTGTCCGCTCTAGATCGAAGCCCTCACCTCCAGGGTTTGTTCTTGGGGCTGATATCCCCAAAATGTCTCTTATTATGTTATGTTGGGTAAATCTATTTAAACCCTCTACATTTTTCTTAACTCAATCTGTGTGGAATGGATTGCTCTCTCAACACTCCCCCAAGTCCAATTGGGCATACCCTGTTGAGACTTTGACATTGGGCCCCCACCTTCAGGGCGCGCACTACTTGGCAGCGACTCACTTCGGCGGGGGGCCCGAGCCCCTCCGGAGGGGGCACAACTTGGCAGCGACTCACTACGGGGGGCTCGACTCCGAGCATGCACCTTGCTTGGGGCACGGCCCACTACGGGGAGACCCACACGGTAAACCTCGCTCTGATAAGATGTAGAATTTCTATAGACTACCCACATAACTTAACAGATATTGTCCGCTCCCCCTCAAGTCCAATTGGGCATACCCTGTTGAGACTTTGACATTGGGCCCCACCTACAGGGCGCGCACTACTCGGCAGCGACTCACTTCGACGGGGGCCCGAGCCCCTTCGGAGCGCGCATAACTTGTGCAGCGACTCACTACGGGGGGCTCGACTCCAGGCGTGCACCTCGCTTGGGCAAAATTCATAACTTAACTTAACAGATATTGTCAGCTCTGGGCCGAAGCCTTCACGGGTTTGTTCTTGGGGCTGATATTCCCAAAAGGCCTCTTACTAAGTTATATTGAATAAATCTATTTAAACCCTCTATATTTTTTTTAACTCAATCCGTGTGGGACGGATTGCTCTCTCGACAAAATTCATCCTCTGGAAAATGCAATGTGCTGAATCTCCACTGTGAGTGATCTCCGAGTTCTAAACCAACCATGATGAAAGAACATCGAGTCAAGGTTCTCTAGTTGTTGTCTTGTGATGCCACTCTCTCACGTGAATCAGTTAAATAACAATATTGAGTCCACGATGAAGGGATCAAAGGCATGACTTAGCAATAACAACTTAAAATAAATTCAAGCATCTCCCCACTTCATATTATTTCTATTCTTTTATATCAAGCCCTGATAGTTCAATGGTGAGAACTACACTTCACAAATATGAGATTCAAGGAATATATTGGGTAAAATTGCATTTTTTTTATACTTTCGCCTATCATTATTTTCTTGTACTAGGTTTTGTTCCATTTGTTTCGATAGGTTGAATTGTATTATGCTTTAATCAATAATCCGCCCGCTTGATAATTTCATCATTGTGCCTACTAATATCGATTTTAGACTTTAATGCAAAAGAAACTTTATAAGAGGATTAATTAGCAAATCCGAAGATTATGAAATTGGACAATATTTTAGGAACATAAAAGTTTCCTTAACACACCCCAATTATAATTCCGCCTCACCTCTGCGACCTGCGGCGCATCACATGAGATCCCAATTGGCTCCAGCTATATTATACAGCGCCAAATTCGGAAATACATAGAAGAAAAGGATCATAATGTAAATTCAGAAACCGCGTTAAGTCGGTCTCTCGCTTCTATATATAGACCCTTAGCCCCAACTTTTTTTGTTATTTTTCAGCGTGGGGATTCAGAAATCCGCCTTCATTCCTGAAACCCTAACCCTAAGGCCGGCTACGAGAGATCTCAGATCCTCCCATCGTCGAGCACGTAAATCTTATATTTGCCATCACACTTGTGAATCTTAAGCCAAAACTTTAACTGGGTGTCGATAATTAGTTAATTTCTATCACCTTTTCCGATTCGATCTTGAAGATATGTCTCGGTGCTTCCCGTACCCGCCTCCTCTCTGCAGAACCAGCGAAGAGGCCTTGATCGAATCGATTAAGGTTGGTTGAACCGAGCACCTTGATTGATTTATGCACGGGCATGAGTCTTCTTGATTTGAGTTAAGGGCTATTGGTGGATGTATGATCTGTCAAACCTTTGTGTAAATCTTAGTGAGGAAATTGGGTCTGGTTCTTGGTGTGGTACCGTACCATTTTTGCTTTTGTTTTTGTTTGCGTGTCCGGCAGTTTCTTGTGGAGAAGCTATAATCATATACACATCTCCCTACTAGTGCCGATATTTAATTAAGTTATAGATGACTTGAGGTTTTGTGATGAAAAATCGTTCAGTGTTTCCAATTTTGTTTTTCTGGTCATGGTAAGCTCAGATGTTAGATATTGTAATTGAACTGGGAGTGTTAAATGTTGTTTTGAATCTAGTTAAGAAAGCCAAACATCTTAAAGTTTTAAAAGTTTCATCTCGGAAAATGCAGCTTTACTTCAAGAAAGAGTTCCAAAGTGACTTGTGTGTTTGCTGAAGAAATTTTAATTTGTAGAATCTGAGCGGCCGCTACGCAAGTCAAAGTCATGGTTGGTATAGGAAGAAAGAATTTGAGCCGTTTTTGCTTGATTGACCTTTCAGATCATCTAGAACATTGCTTGCGAAGTTTTTCTCTTTTATTTTGCGTGTGCCTGTTTGTGTGCAATGATATTCTTCACTTGAAAAGTTGTTCGTGCATACCCAATTACTAGTTTCTTGAAAACTGCAATAGGCCATCCGAGTTTTTAGTCCTTTCATTGCTGAAAGGAATCTTATGGAGATGAAGTTAAACAGTGCTGAAATTTATAGTCCTTTCATTGCGTACTTTATTTTCCCTTTTTCTTGTCTGACACCTAAATTCTCAAGTATGCGGAATTTCTTTGAAATGACTCTCCCAACTCTGTAAAAGTGTGTGCTCCAGATATTTGTTTCATGTCTTTCAGAAGCAATTCTCTTCTGTTTTGCATTAATGGCGTGCCATTTAAAACGTATGAGCATTGGGGTACTCGGATTTGTTGCCTACTGATTAATACAGGATGAATTCGATTGACATCCTCGGCCATGAAAATTCTCTCTTTGTTGGTCTCGATTCTAAATTTGTTGTTTTGGTTCACCAAAGCTCCAAAAGGAAAGGGAGAAAGCACAAAGGAAGAAGGATAAGAAAAGGGAAAAAAAAGAGAGAAGTAAAGAGAAGAAAGACCAATCACAAAACTTACCGAAGTCTGCTACTGCCCAGGAACAGATTCATGATAAATTGTGGGCAGATACGAAATGCAATATTTTCAATGAAGGATCAAAATCTGAAGCTGAACCTCTTGAACGGAGCAGCTTGAGTGAGGAGCATGGGCAACCTGTCAGTATACTTGTTCCCAGTTCATCTTCTGATAGCACTGAGAATAGTAACAAGAGGAAGAAGCCATCATCTCCAAGTGATTGTTCACGTGGTCCTGGTAAGATTGTTTTCAATCTATCTAGCAAACACAATTATTTAGATAATTTTTGGTGTAGTATTGACGAATTTCCTAATATATTTACATGAATTCCCATTATGCAAGTTTTGCATGATCTGTTTTCATGATCATTAATTCGTTTTCTACTATTGATACAGGCAATATCATTAGGATACGTTTGTCTTCAAAGAAGCAGAATGAGGCTGAACAACAGCTCTACTCTATCAGTGGAGGGGCAAGACCAGTTCCTCCTACCTCTGGAAGGATGGAGCCAGTTCCTCGTACATCTGGAAGGACAGAGCCAGTTCCTCGTACCTCTGGAGGGACAGAGCCAGTTCCTCGTACCTCTGGAAGGACAGAGCCAGTTCCTTCTACATCTGGAAGGACAACGCCAGTTCCTATTACCTCTGGAAGAACAACAGCATTTCCTCCTACATCCGGAAGGTTAGCTCCACTTTCTTCTTCCTCTGGAAGGTCACTGCTGCTTCCTTCTCCGAACAATATCAAGTACAGAGGAGAAAACTTATTCTGCACGTCAACATTGACGGGCGAAGTTCAAAGGCTACCTGGTAGTAGACCTAATGAAGAGCATATCGTCTCCACTTCCCAACATATTGGCACTGTTGCTGCAGCTAAAATTGAAGTGGCACCTGTACTAGATGCAGCTACAAGTAAAAAGCAGAAAGCTTATTTGAAGTGTCAAAATCTTATCGAGAACTGGGCCCCTCCTCCATTGGCGCCTCTTGATTCAGGTGATTCAGATTGGCTCTTCCAGTCCAATCCTCGGGAAAACCATGCCGAGAAAAGACAGAAATGTGGAAATGATACGTTGCCTTGCTCCAGCAGCAGCTTGGTGTCATGGCCTCGAGCACAGTACCTGTCTGAGATTGGCATGTATGCTCTGCCCTACACAGTTCCCTTGTGAGTGGTTGTATTACACGAGTAACCGGAGGTATCAAGCTGCAGCGAACTGCGGCCCAACCTCCTTCGAGCAGGGCTCTCGATGGCAGATCCGGGTTTTTTTCAAGAAGAGGGATCATTTGTTGTAATGTTCTCGGATGAGTCGGAACCGAATTTTTCGAGAAAGAGGGATTCTTTGTGAGGCCATCTGAGTTTTTCCCCTCGCAAACGTACTATGCATTACCGTTTGGTACTGGCTGGAACGAGGGGTGCTGCCGCGATAAGTCCCGCGAATTGTAATTTTGCTCATCAGCTTGAGAAAAGAAATTTATGCTCAGCTAATTTATAGGTCACTTCACTTGTATCACACAGTACTCACTTTATATGGATTTTTCACATCATTTTCTGAAGGTTACTACAACCCTGATTTGTACCTTTGTTATTCTTCTTTTCTTCTTTATTTGCTTTGCATTCTCTAAGTGTGTGAAAACTATAACAAAAAAAAAGTTACAAAATTGTTTGTAGCAAGTTCCTTATAACTAAATTTAAATAAATCAAACCAAACATATTTTGTATATCTCACAGTTAGAGAGGGTTTGGAGAAAGTAAGATGTACTCAGTCTACCTCGACCTCTCAAAAGATACTATTTTCGTACCCTAACCTTTAAACAAGTGGAATTCACCATTCGTGCGAAAAATTCATGCGCTATATCAATTTTCCTTAGAAAGTCTTATGGTTGAAACTTGAAACATAATACCCGATGTGTAACCGTTTGATGCAGTTGAGAAGTTTGGTGTGGGCTACATCAAAGCATGATGCCTATCTTATGTCACATTTCTAAGTTATGTATTGGACGTCGTTAAATTAGTGCCAAAATTCTTAATTTGTCGGGGAACGTAGTACCTTGCGAGGTTAGTGTTTTTAGTACTTGCACCTACAGATATATAACACATATATATATCTTTGTGTATGCATGCAATCTTGATTTCGAATGCAGAAACATCCAGGAAGCATATTGGAAGGATTTATGCATACCCAAGTCAGCACACTTACCGTTAAAAGACAAATTTCTAGTTGGTGGAGGATATCAATAGGAACTTATATGCAAGGTATATTGTTTATGCTTCCCATTATGCAAAGAACCAATGCTCAATATTTTGATATGTGAAGTGGCTATGTATGAAGTGAAACTAGGGTGGGCAGCGGGCGTGGGAAATATTCGCCTGCCCGTGCGGGAAGTGGGCGAATGTTGTTAAAAATTTCTCTACCGTAGTATTTCGTGGGCGGAATGCGAATACCCATTTTTTGTTTAGCAATACCCGCATGCGCACCGCATAATTTTTTTTATTTTTATGCAGAAGTGTGGGTTTAGATGTTTGAATCAGTAAACGTTCTTTTT
>JAOWBN010009259.1:0-11053 GCA_028565015.1 Pinguicula moranensis | reverse complement strand
GTATTTAGACGGGCTTGTGGTTAAGTGGGCTTAAGACTTAATTAATTAAACATATCAATTTAATTTAATCCAACAGTTTTCAAGTGCATGAAGGTATCATTTTCCCTAACATTGTAAAAAAATGAGGAAAGATCATTCAAACCAAAGGGATTGGGTTGCAAGGCTTTCATAAAATGATAAATATGAGGTGAACCAGTATAAAAATACATATTTGGTGGAGTTGAGCAATAGGACGTCAGCATGTGGCATGTTCCAGTTAGCAGAATGTCCTTGCTCCCATGCTCTTACATCAATTGGAAACAAAAGAAGCAACCCGGAAGATTATATTCACGAACATTACAAGAAGGTGTATGAGAACGTTATCCATGGAGTTCCTGGTACGAAACACTCCTATAGACAGAATAAACACCATTTAATCCACCAAAAGTTGCTACGGGAAGAGAAAGACCGAAAAAGATGAGGAGGAGGATCAAAAATGAACCAAAAGAGTGGTGAAAGTGGAAGGAAAGGATTGTATGTGACAATGTGGAAATAGTAAGAAGAGTTGTCATAATTCTAGACATCCAAATGCTAAACATTTGAAGGTTCATATTTGTTTATATTTATAGAAGTCTCTAGCTCTACTGATAATTTCTCAGGTTCCTAAACCATCAATTCCGGATCAAGTCAGGACAAATGCTTTTGCCAATGTGCAAAGGCTCCCCCATTGAGTCAATGTGATGAAGGTCCACCATCGAGCTAGTTTTCTCATGGCAAAACAAAGGTATTAATTAGATTGTGGTAGCCTTAAGTTTCGCAATCAGGACGCATTATATATTGATTTTGTTGATGTTCAGAAACAATATACTCGTGCAAGCAAGGAAGTAGTATACCAGGGACCTAGAAATTCAAGACTTTTGGGTAAACAATCAATGCAAAGTATATCTACAAGTTCAGAAGTCAGACCAACAGAGAAAGATCGGAACAAAGAAGAGAAGAGAAGTCTTTACTCTAGATTTCTGAAGATCTGTTATTTTTGCACAGTTGAAATCCCCTCTTGTGGAGTTGTGTTGATTTGTGCTCTTGTTTATGGATGAATGATGAACTATGGATCTTTGATGTGGCATGATCGATCATGTTACATCATGAATGATGAACTTGGATTAAATGGCTTATGGTTAAGCAGTTTATATTTTTATTGATTTCTGAAGTTTGGCCTATGTATTAACAGGTTGTAGATGGAGCTTAAAATGTTTATCATTAGGCCTATGGACCTAGAAATAGGCAACTGGGCTGGGCCAAACAGGCTCAGCCTGGTCCACCCGTCAAAATGGTCTAAACAGGCGGCGGCGGCTAGAAAGAAAAATGGGTGGGAGTTTTTTGAACGGTGCAATCGCAGGCTCAATTTTTGAGCACACGAGTTTGACCGGTCCCCCTATTTTTTATATTAAAAATAGTAAAAAAATAACTTTGTTATAGAAATGATCGTGTGGCCTAATGATTAATGTGTTGGCTTCGTTTGGGGAGGTTATGGGTTTGAATTCCATTTTTTTCTTTTAAAATAAATAAATAAATAATAATATAAATAATAATAATAATTATTAAAAAAACCAAAAAAAATGATGGGCCCATGGCCTAAATGGGCCATGCCATTCCCGCCCGTTAACAAAACAGGTGGGCCACCTATTTTCTTTAATCATATGTGTTGGGCTGAAAAATCAGCCCGACAACCCGTCACGGCCGGGCCAGACCGTTTGTCTATCACTGCCTCTAGTTCATGTGTATTGTACTTGATTTTCTTCTCTGTATTCGATTTAAAAGATTTTGTGCAATGATTTTCTTTTGTGGTTTATGACATAAAATATCCACAACGTACCCAGTATATTTTCAACTAAGTTGGGTTCTTGGAGGTCAGATGTACGCAGCCTTACCCTTGTAATTATACAAAGAGGTCGTTTCCGTTGCGACCCAATATGCATTGTGTCATTTGATGTATTGAGTTCCAGTAACTTCACTAAATAGAAGCACTGAAATTTAATAGAGTTATTTTGCTCTATTCCATTATTAGCACAAAGTTAAAAGAATTGTCAATAATGACTTTTCCAAGCTTCATTTACAATGGACAATTTATGGCATAAAATATGATTATGTGAAATTGTAATCTTTTCCATTAAATGAGTCCATTATCAATGTTGTTGAACCATAATTATTTTTTTTCAAAAGTCCAAAATTGAACCATAATTCATCTTTTCATAAGATGCATTTTTTGTACCCCTAAACTAATCAAGTAAAATAATATCTAAAATTAGCATAGTACCACCTCATAGTTTTAAATATATGCATTTTACACTAGGCAAGATAAACTTGTCGCTACCGAAAATCTTGTCACAGCCGCACATAGAGCATGTGTACTACACGCGTTTTAAGTATGTTAATTTTTAAAAACACAAAGGTATAATTTGATAATTTTCAATGCACAGGTGTTTGGGTTTTTTTTGTCAAACCACATGGGCTGACTCTCTGAAATGGGAAATCAAGTGCCAGAATTTTAGAGGACCTTACAACCTGAGAACAAGTATTCGAACTCAAAGAAGTTCCTGTGACCGAGTCTGGCGACGAGCCCTTAACATGGTGCCACTACCACCAATTGAAGCTCACACGCAGTCGAGCAGGAAAATAAAAAATCAAAACATGGAAAAAAAAAAAAGAAACACATGAATGATACCTTACTTCCGATAAATCAATCACAATATACCCAATATATTATCAAGTAAGTCAATTATAATCTACTCAATATATTCTCAACTAAGTTGGGATCTAGCAGGTCAGATATGCGTACCCTTATCATTGTAATTACAAAGAGGCTGATTGCGTTGCAACCAGGGACGGAGCCAGGATTTTAAGCGAGGGGGGCCAATTTTTTTTGGTTTAAGTAGAATGAGTAGAGGCCGGGTTGAAATCTAGTCCGGTCGTCTATGCTATAAACTGAAAGAGTCAAAACAAGTCGAATCAACCTATAAAAACTACAAGATTAATATTACTGTTATTTTAGATAATATTTTTAATAAAAATATTTTTTCAACAATATTTTTATTAATACATTTGTTTAGACAACAATTGTAATGATTATTGTCTCCACAATTTTGCACAAATAATCAAATTTTTTTATAACAGAAACAAATTCAAAAGTTTGAAATTTGGTTGACTAACAATCCAGATAAAAATTCAACTATAAAAAATAATTATATTAAAAAATTATAAAAAAAATATATTAAAAACTATTTAAAATTAATATAGATAACAGCTTAATAGAATCAAAATAAGTTATTAATTTCTTCATGGCATAGTGGTTTGAAAGAGAAGTTTCACTTGGTCCCAATGCCAGTTCGAATCGAACTCATTCATTTTGTTGTATTGAACATTTTTCAAAAAAAAGAATGAAAAAGAAGCTCAAGGGATTCGATCGAACCCTTGTCCAATGGAAAATTCAACAACTACCAACCAACTGTAGCTGGACAAACGAGTGTTAATCTTAAGAACCAAATATGATTACAATATTTTAAGGGGGACCAAAGTAAAAATAAAATAAAATTATTTATATAATTTTTATTTTTTTAAATCTGGGGGATCAAGCCTGATTCCCCTAGAAATTTATTAATTGCCATTTAAACCAAAGTTGGATCCATAATCTTAGGCCCCCGTTTACTTACTTACTACACTGTAATGACTAACTGAGATTGCTATAGCATGGATAGCATCTCATCTCATGTTACCTATTTCATTTATTTACTTGCTTCATTAAATGTGAGATAAAAATGCATAGATTATCAAAAATATTCTCATACTTAAATTCTCATTTCTCTCTCCTTAATCATTCTCATTCTCTTCTCATACTTAAATGCGGTGCGGTGTGGTAACATGTCACATTTAGGCTTGGGCAGCGGTGCGGGTGATGCCAAAACAATCCGTACCGCATCCCACCCGTGAAAATTGCGGTAGCAAAAATTTGTACCGCGTACCGCCCGCGAAGAGTATGTTACCGCATCGCACCGCGAAAGTTCGCGGGTGGATGCGGATTCCGCGTAAACCGCAAACGTTCGCGGTGCAGTGCGGAACAAGCCCCGCGGATTCCGCATAATTACACCTGAACATTTTTAAAAAAATATAGTGCGATTTTATAGCATTTTATCGATCAATTACCAAATAAAGTCTAATATCATACCTACTACCAACGAGAATATTTCACAACAATTTCAAAATCTTAACCAAACATAAATAATTAACACCATATTATATTCGTTTTCCAACTAAAACCCTAAACACTAGACTGGAAGTAGAATAATGCTTATATCAACACTCATTAGATTAAGTGAATCATGTTCTTGATGATTAAAATTACTAATCAATTGTAATGTTTACCCAATAATGGGCATAAAATTAAGTTACACTAGTTCCTAATATGGTGTTTGAGCGCAAACGAGGGTTTCATTTTCTTGATTTCTTTTCTGTCGTAAGAGTTGAGAAAATTACTAAACCAAAAATGAACGTTTATTGATTCAAATATCTAAAATCACACTTCTGCATAAAAATAAAAATTAAAAATTAAAAATAAAAATTAAAAAAATTATGCGGTGCGGATGCAGGTACCGCAAAACAAAAAATGAGTACCTGTGTTCCGCCCACGAAATATTACGATAGAGAAAAAATTTACCGCATCCGCCCACTTACCGCGCGGGCGCGGGCCTGACGGGTGCAGGTGGTCGGGGATTTCCCGCCCCCGCTGCCCAACCCTAGTTTCACCCGCGGTCACATCTTCTCACCCACTTCTACACACATCGATAACTTCCATAGAATCTGTTAAGCTTCATCGGTCTTTTTGTCATCTTTTTACTCCACAAGTACGATCATCCGCTTCCACTCTCTTGACAGCAAATTTCTTGCCAACACACAAAGCATTTGTTGGGTTAAGCATTTAAAGCATTAGTTCTTACAAATTAGATTTACAGGGATACTGCTTTTGGAGAATGGGCGTGGGAGCCAATTTTTTGCATGAAAAAGAATAGAAGATTGAGGAGAGAAAACGAGGAGAACCATTGCAATAAAGGCAATGATGATTATTTGTAAGAAAATGTAAGCTACTAGTGACCCTTGTGCTGTCAATACAAAGTTTTTCTTGCAAATATATATGTACCATAAAGAATATATGGTGACCATTTTTGCGCAGGCAACCAGGTGCGCTAGGATAGCCCTATCCATTTTTGGCAAGTTGACGGTCTGAAAAGTCTGTTCAACCTGTTTAACCTAAATGGGCCGGGTTACCCGGACTTTTTTTCTTAAAATTTATTATTTTTTTTTTTTAAATGTGCAGGCTATCCTATCCTACTGGTCCCGAAGTTTGAGCTCGGTACAACACAAAAAAAAATGGGCGTCACAAGCTTGCTAGTTTTATGTTCGAATTTGTTTTTTACCATAAATAATTCGTGAAATAGAATATTTGTGAGCTGGGTCTCGTCGAAATCAGCCTCTAAACCTAACTTGAAAGAATTGATTGATTATTTTGTTTTGTTTTTTTCTCAATTTTGGTTTTCCTCAGCCACATGATTGGTGTCCACTCGACAACTTGTTTTTGGTCTTCTGTCGTTCATACACTTTTCTGAGTACATTTATTTTCATTTTTTATTCATAAAATAATAATTCGAATAATCCCAATTGCAATAAACGTATGTGCCGAACTAATTATTGTCATCCTATTTTTTTGGGTACAGTACAAATTAAGACCATGGTTTTCATAACTTTTGCTCGGACTAATCTTTGTGATTTATGCAAAATATTTCAAGTAAATTTTAGGCCAATGGGACCGCGGGAATGAAAAGAATTTATAATTTTCATCTCTTATATCATCCCATTTTATTTAATTGTATACATTTTCATGTACTTCAAAAACAGTATAAAAATATTAAAAATAAATTTTAAAAAAAGGTCTATTTCGTATGCTAAATTCCGCGTATAAAGCTCTTTCTCTTTTTTTTTTTTGAACATTTTTTTGTCTAAGAAAAAACCTGCAAAAATATATGTGAATAAATATTAATATATTGACCATTGACCATTAATGGAGAAAACATTGTACGACATGACAAAATCGAACGGATCGCGGATACGCAAACTTAATTCAGATTCTAGCCTCAGAGAACCAAATTCGGTGTATTGTGTTTTTTTTATTATAAAAATACTATTTTAGATAGTAATTGAGAGTGAATCATTGACTAAAAATTTTAATTCTAAGTTATTCAGTTTGTAATTAATATTTATATTTATACTCTTCTATCTCCTTTGTCATAACCGATGTGAGATAGCACCCTCTCAAGTCTAATATGCTTTATTGAGACTTGTATTGTAGGTATTGTATCTCGGAACCAACAATTCGTGCTCACAGATCCATATTCTATATGGTCGGGCTAATGCAGTTACGGGCCTTAGAGGCTTTGATTCGTTACTTTGGGCAATGAAGTCTCAACCTCACTCTGATACTATGACAAGATAAAATGTGAATCATTCCCTAAGAACCTTAGTCCTAAGTGATTCAGTTTTTAGTTCACGTTTCTATTTATACTCTTCTTCTCTTCATGTTATCCTTGTGTGATATGAAAGAGTATAAATATAAAATGTGAACTAAATACTAAATGCCTTAGGACTGAGGTTTTTAGGGAGTGGTTCACTGTTATGGTATCAGAGTCAGGTTGGGACTTCACTGCTCCAAAGTAACAAATTAAGAGCATTTGAGACCTGTAACTGTACTAGCTTGACCATATGGAATATGGACCTGTGAGCACGAAAATGTTGGTTGTGAGATACAAGACTTATAATACAAATCTTAAGAGGGCATGCCTATTGCACTTAAAGGGGTGTTGTCCCCCACGGACAAAGTAAAGAAGAGTATAAATAGAGATGTAAACTATAAACTGAATCCCTTAATACTAAGGTTTTGAGGAAGTGATTTACTGTTAGTAATAATCATTAATCCTGTAATTAACGAAGCATTAACATTTATCGCCGACTTAACAACGATTTTATCTAAATCTTTCCCAAAAGAATTGCCTTGTCTTATCCGGCAAACACTGCAGAATTGCCTCGCAACTGCTCGTAGATCGGCAATTTCAAACTCGGACCGAAAAAGCTTTCAGATGATGGAAATTTGTAGAAGTGATTTTGCACAAATTAAAGTAAAATTCAATGAAGAACCATAACATGTTTGCCATGAAATCAGATCTTCGAATTGAAAGGTGATTGTAAGAATTTAAAACGGAATAGAAAAAAGGTAAAATTCTTTTCCTCAAATCATCTTTTCTTTGCAAGTTTTGCAGTTCTTCTCAACGATTCATGACGGTGTACCAACAAATGTTTCTACGCCATAGTCGCGCAAAGCACCAAACTCTGCAGTCCAGAAAGAAGGTAAAATTCAGAAAGCTGACCACAAACCATCAGAATAAAGTAATTCAACAAGAGGGTTTGTGCAAAGAAAATAAACTTTTCGCAAGTCACCGATAATGTTAGTCATAGAGATGTACGGTTCTATTACCGGTCGCCGAACCATCAGTTTTTTTCGGTTGTCGATCTTGAAAAATAAAAATCATAACCTAAACCATCGATTATCATGTCCTGATAGCTCAAGTGGTGAGCAACTAAACTTCACAAATGTGAGGTCCAGAGATCGATACTCACCTAAGTTGCAAACGAAAATAGCCTATTTGTACAATTATAAGGGTAAGGTTGCGTACATCTGATCTCCAGATCCCAACTTAGTTGGAAATATATTGGGTAAAGTAGCAAAGTAAAGTATAAGCTAAACCACCGATTGACGATTTCCTCCGGTTTCGGTTACTAGTTTATGTCTCACTATTTTGGGCGGTTTCCTGATGATTCCGACACGGTTGGCAATACGGTTGTAACCTTCGGTGTAACAAACTTTTTTTTAGTTTTTTAAGTTTTTGTTATTACTCTAATTTTTGGTTGTTGGTTTACGGTCTCCGGCGATCGATGTTATTATTATTTTTAAATTTTTTTGTGTGTTTAGTTTAGCTTGAAATTTAACTTATAATTATAAATTTATAAACTTATAAACTTTATAAAGTTATAAACTTATAAAATTTATAAAAATTAAAAACCTATATAACTTATAGTTAAAATTTATAAAAGTTAAAAACTTATATAATTTATAAATTTATAATATATATAAGTTATAAAGTTATAAACTTATAAAGAAATTAAAAGTTAAAAACTTATATAGCATATAAACTTATAAAATATATAACTTATAAAGTTATAAGTTTATAAAATTTATAAAAGTTACAAACTTATATAACTTATAAATTATAAACTTATAAAATTTATAAAAATTACAAACTTATATAACATATAAACTTAAAAAAGTTAAAAACTTACATAACTTATAAACTTAAAATTTATAAAACTTATATAACTTATAAACTTTATTAACTTATAAAAGTTAAAAATTTATATAATTTATAAACTTATAAAATATATATAACTTATAAAGTTATAAACTCATAAAAGTTATAAAATTTATAAGAGTTAAAAACTTTTAAACTTTATTTATTTATAAAAGTTCAAACTTATATAACTTATAAACTTTATTTACTTATAAAAGTTAAAAACTTATATAACTTATAAACTAAAGTTATAAATATATATAATTTATAAACTTATAAACTTATAAAATTTATAAAAGTTAATAACTTAAAAACTTAATTAACTTATAAAAGTTAAAAACTTTATTAACTCATAAAAGTTAAAAACTTATATAACTTATAAAGTTATAAAACATATATAACTTATAAGTTATAAACTCATAAAAATTATAAAAGTCCAAAACTTATATAACTTTTAAACTAACTTATAAAATTTATAAAACTTATATAATATATAAAATATATATGACTTATAAAGTTATAAAAGTTAAAAACATATATAACTTATAAATTCTATTAACTTATAAAACTTAAGAACTTATATTTTTTTTTTTGATAATTAAGTTTTTTGTTTTTTTTCATTAATATCAGATAATATACATAATTAAGGCAATGATTCATTTTCTTAAAGAAAAATGATTCATCCCAAAACTAATACAAATCAGGGTGGAAAAAAAATGGCCACACAAAGTCTTGGATGCCATATCCAATCTGTAATAGTAACAACCCCTTGTGGATGTTCAAAAGCAGTAAACCAATTCCATGATTGGACCTTAATCTTTTCCAGGACTATATCAGAGTGAAATGTTCCATCACGAAATCGTACATCGTTTCTCACCTTCCATATATTCCATGTAACACAGTCCAAATTGTTTTCCATAACTCACGTCCTCGTCTCCGCATTGCCATGCCCATATGTGCTACAAAATGCTCCAATGGATCTGACTGTCCAATATATATATAACCCATCCAGTTATATATATCTGACCATAACACATGCCCCACAACAAAAACTACATAATTGGGTTTCTGTAGAAAACGCCAGTCCACGATAAACAAGGTTATCAACTGTTGCAATACGAGATTGTAATAGCCTCCAACAAAATGTCATAACTCTGAAAGGCGAACGCTTGCCCCAAATCGATGCAAGCAAAGGCTGTGAATCAGAAACGAGTCCCAATGAACGACGCTGCACTCTGTAACCTGATCGCACAGAATACAATCCTGTAGAATCCTCACTCCATCGCCATCCATCTCCTCCTGGCTGTGGAAAATATCCTATCATCATCTCCTCGATCTCCTGTACCCAAACCACCTCATAAGATCTGAGTGGTCTTCTCGATGTCCATAACAACCGCCAGACCTCGTCCTCTCGAATACATTTGGCAGAAATGAAAATATGTTGATCCAATGCCAAAGAATATAGTCTATTAAAGCGTTCAGCAATAGAACCCCCAACCAACCAATCATCTTCCCAAAACCTAATCTATTAAAGAATATAGTCTAGTTGGATGGATAGCGAAAGGGGAGTGCCAACTATGGTATCTCTGGGATTACTAGGGTTATCATGGAGATCAAGTTCAGGCCCTGTATACATATAAGGAGGGAAATTCTGCAGCTTATCATCTTGCAAAGTTGGGTGTGGGAGGTCAAAGCTGCATTTTTCTTCACATAGTCCAGGTGCCTAGAGAAGTTCGGGGTGAACTTCGGATGGACAAGTGGGGCATGCCGAACATAAAAATTTGAATGATGATATGCTCGTTCCTGTGAGTTTACCCTAGTCTTTAGAGAAGGCAAACTGGCACTTCGGAGGAAGTAGGGGGCAAATGATATTTCTGTATGAACTAACAAGGCTTTAGAATTGACTATGTAATTCAAATTGTGTAACTGGGTCACTGCATTCTCTTTGGAATCTTCTAATTTAATATATATATGCAACAATTTCATTTTAAAAAAATGCTCAAAATCCAACAATATGATCAACAGTATCGCCCTTTTTCCATCTTGGGATAGTACAGCTTCACAATCGAGCCGTCCAACAACAAAATCCACCAATATTCATTAACAATCATCACAGCCATGCAACGTATTGCTGGAGAATTACTTAACTGCTTCTGCCTGCATTCCAGGTCCTGTTCTTGCCAACATTAGTAAGATTACTAGGAATTAAGTAACAAACCAATACTCTACATAATCGTAAAGCTGGTTAAATACCTTTAAAGTTGCTGCAAAATGTCTCAGCAGCTTCTCCAATCACTAAGGTATAGACTCTACCAACTCTGCAACTCTGCAATTAGGGGTCAAATTGCGGGCGGTCTTTTATTCTAGCAGACATAGTATTCCAGCATATGAAGAAAACCATAGGCAGAATGATAAATCAGTTGCTCATTATCTTTGCGGCGAAGGTGGTTGTTGAACAAAGAATCAAACCAGCAGCCAATCTTGACATATGAGGCAGCCAAGCAGCCAACCAGCAGCAACCAAAGAAGGAAAAATGGAAAAAGTAGCCAGCCTTGCATTTATGGTGTTTTTCAACTTTGTAGTCTATAAAAGGTGTGTAATTCCTTGTGAAATGTATTCAAGACATA
>JAOWBN010009249.1:0-11053 GCA_028565015.1 Pinguicula moranensis | reverse complement strand
GGACGCAGGGAGGGCCAGGGCCCCCCCTGCGTCCGCCCTTGATATGTAGGACCTGATATGTATTTATAGTAATTTTTTCTTTTTTACTTCTACTTTTTATTCTATTTTATCCTTTTAATTTTTTATTCTATTTTATCCTTTTAATTTTATATTATTTGAGTATTTGATAAAACTATAAAAAAAAAACGTTATTGAAAGAGTCAAATAATTTTTTTAAGTTGATTAAATAGTGTTTATAATTAAATTTATTAAGATAATTTTAATTTATTTATAAAATTATAATTAAAAATAAAAGTAGAAAAAAAATAGCCTCTTATTTAGGGGGTGTTTTGCGTAGCCTTTTTATGTTTATAATTGGCTTATAAGCATATTTTTTCAAAAAAATGAAGAGTTATTTTTTGAAAAAAAATGTGCTTATAAGCCAATTATAATTTTAAGAAGGCGGCACAAAATAGGGGCTTACTTCCAAAAAAAAAGAAGTTTTGATTGAAAAAAAATAAAAAAAAATTGGAGTTTTAAAATAATGTTTTTGAAATAATATAAAGAAAAAAAAAGAATGAAAAAAATAATTTAAAAAAAAAGTGGTATAAAATAGGCCCATCGGAGATTTGATTCTACTCTTTTATTTGCTCTCAACTTGTCTTCATGTGGGAGATTCGTAGGACGCACTTACTTGAATCTGGAATATGCTCAAAAGACATGCCTAGCCCGCCTGTGATGGGTTGCCGGGCTAGAAAGTTTAGTTTGGCATACCTGTTTGAAAAAATGGGTGGGTCCTAAGTCCTATCTTTTACAAAATAGGTGTATTTGGCCTGCTATAGGCCTGTCCGTTTAGGCCATAAGCCTGTTTTCAAATTTTTTAAAATTTGTTTATTTTTTTTGAAAAGCAAAAGTTTAATAGAGATGGGACCCGAACTGTCTCGTTGAAGTTAGCATTTTATTCATTAGGTCATGCAATCTTGCCTAGAGAGGCATTCGGTTCGGGAGCCAAATTTGTTTTAGTTACAAAAATAAACTTATAAATTTATAATTTATAATTCATATTCATATCTTAAGATAAATTTATAAGTTTATACTTTATAATTCATAAATTATGTTTATAAGTTTATATAAGCTTGTAATTTATATTTCATACCCTAAGTTTATATAAATTTATAACTTTGTAACTTAAGACTATAACTTATAAATTTTGTAACTATAAATTTATAAACTTAGGGACTTAAGACTATGGTATGAACTAATTATTAGGGTAACTTATAACTTTAAACTTATATATATACATCCTAAATTTATAAATATACATCCCAAGTTTATAAGTTTGTATATATTTATAAGAATGATTTGCTCCAAACTTTGTGAACTTATAAACTGATGGTACAAACTGAGTATAATTTATATTTTATAGTTCACCTATTAAGCTTATAAGTTTATAAATTTTAGAATTTAGTTTAGGCCGTACGGTTTATTTAGGGTTTAGGAGTTGAAACCTAAATATTAAATTAAACCCTAAAATTTAGAAACCTTAAGTTAGAATTTAGACTTTAGAGTTTTTTTATAAATGGGTTAATTTCGTTCTTTTTGAAAACGTGATGGTTAAAACGGTTTAAACGGATATACATTTATATAAACGCGTTAAATGAATATATGTTTATATAAAAGTTTTGAACGGGTTAAACGGATTAAATGGGTTTAAACGGTTTAATTCGTTATTTGTTTTTTAAAAATGGGCAGATACGGGCTGAAATGGTTTTTAAACTGTATCCGCACGCTTAAATACGGGTTTGGCCGCTTTAAAAAATGGTCTGGTCCAATCCGGTTTCAATGTGCAAAACCCTTTTACGAAAATGGGCGGTCCGGGTTTTTCCGGACCACCCGTATGCCGAACTGTACTTTTGAGTTTTGGTTTAGGGAACAATTTCTTTGTGGAACCTGCAATCACAGAGCTAATCATGGAGTTAACAGTAAACTCCTGACTCTTGGCAATTGAAATGGCCTTCAACAATGAAGTAAGTGCTTGAGATTTTATAGCTGATCTCAAGGTAGGAACCAAACAACCAATATATATCTCCATAAAGAAGACTTCCGTGAAGTGTGGGTGGAGGACCATAACCCTGGTAACCAGAGCATCAAATCTTGTCAGGAGTAATAGCACAACTTCACCTTCTCCTTCTTTCATACACATAAATTCCTCCAGGGTATTGTTAGGATCACCAACATCAAACCTTATGAGCATAGCAGAGATGAGTTTCTCCCAGTTAGTTTTTTTTTATTGGCTAGCATCCTGAACCATATATGAGCTTCACCCTCAAAATGCATGCGTGCAAATTCAATCCTCTCATGGTAAGCAATCACTGTATAAATGGAAAAATACCCTGCACTCCATTCAATCCATGAGCGTGGATCCTTTCCACTGAACTTGGGAAAGTTAGTAAAAGGCATTTTGGCTCTTCTCCCATTGTCATAGTCATTTATGCTATATACATCATTCTCAAAGGAAGGATTAATATGCATAGAATGTCGAGGAAGGTTACTGTCCTTTACTCCGAATATCCCAACATTGATCTGGAAACTTGATTCGCCCATGACAATTTTAGTGTCACCAGGTGGTGGTGCCCCAAGAATAGATTTTTGATGCTCTACTCGTTGTATTCTTTTGCTCAGCATTCTGAATTGTTAATGTGGATCCTTCTGGTTTAGTATCATGGACTGCTCAGATCGTGATAGTTGATTTTGCATTTCTTCTAATCTTTGGGAGGTACTTCCCAATACCTTTTGGATTTCAGGCAGCATCAAGGGATCAGTTTTTGCAGCAGATTTCTAGAGCTCTTCTTGCATCATCTCCCTAATCTTTTCTAAACAACCAGTGTATATGATGGGGGTAGATTCATTCACTGCGACATATACCAGTGAGGCATGAGTTGCTAAGGCAACCCTTTTTCCACCAATGTCTCCTACTCTGGAATGGGTGTTAGTCATATGTAGTAGTTGTCGTAGATAAAAACAAGGTTGGATTTTGTGAACCTGGCTTCAATACCACTTGCAACAACCTTGTTGTAAATCAGATTGTACAACAGAAGTGAGGAATGTTATAACTCAATTGCTGATAAGAAACAAAAACAGAGAAGAACAAAGGAGGTAAGAAGAAGATGACATTTTCAATATGAAGGAAATAACACTTACACAAGTCTGTCTTCTTACGACTCTTACCACGGTTTATATACATGTTTCACCCACTACTAACTAGCCACATACATAGCCCACTTACCACCCTCATTTGACTAAATAACTTGCAAACACGACAAGAGAAAAGCGATGAAGACTAGGAGAAAACAATGTGGTTGCTGGATCGTGGCCTCATCACTCCTTAACTCCATTTCAGCCACTTTTGTGTCCTGTGATTGGTCCATCGTGGATTCCAAGTGTAATCTTCTTATACTCTCTTTTTCCCTTCTTTCCCCCAATGGATAGTGTCTTTTAAAATATTTTTTCCTTCCAATGTACTTGTCTCAATTTCCTCTTTTGAATTTGGCGCGATCATGTTACATTTTTGTTATGTCATTCAAGTTTATGATTTTCGTTCCAGTTTCCACTGAATCCGCCATTTGCCCATTTATGATTTCTATTCTGCCATTCAAGTTTATGTTCTTATAGGTTGTTCTTACTGCATTCTCTGGAACTTCGTTTTGCATAGCATCATTAATAGATTATTGCATAAATTTAACAAATATGTTGTCAATATAGGGTTTAGAAGAGATGTTTATTTATTGCAGGTGACCAAGAGTTTTTTAGATTTTTTTTAAATGCCAATTTTGGCAGCAGTTCTGACCACTTGTAGGTGGCGGTATGAAAATCCACCACCACCACCAAATTGCCAGTATCGTTGGTGGATAGCGCCTAACCAACACCGACAATACCACCGGCCACTCCTAGTTCCTTGTTCCGGGGTATCGTCTTCATGACTGGCTTGCCCTTGTAAGTTGTGAGGATGGTTCCCCTGAAACAAGGGATGCAGATGAATAAAATTCAAAGAAAACAAGGCAGTGTTAGTGATTAGGAGTCAATTAGGGATATGATTTGATAATCAAACTTGTAATTAAGGTAAGAATCACAAATTTATGATTCTTACCTTAACTTCGTATCTCTTCCCTAATTGGCTAATTACTCTTCTATATGTATCAACGGAATTGTCTTAATGAAATATCGAATTATGAGATTAAGAATTCTTTGAGTTATCATGGTATCAGAGCAGGCTCCAATTTTTCAAACTGGCCTGTAAATCTCATCACTTACCACTCCCATAACCCTTTTGTCCGATGACAGAGAAGCAGGCAGCCAATGGCAGCCAAACCATGCCGGAAGATGACCCCCTGGCGGCTCTACCCGCCCAACTAGCTACCTTACTCAAACAGATTCCAACACCAGAAAACAACACCCCAATTAGTCTCAGTGTCATACTGGACAACACCAATTATTCATTATGGACCCGGTTGATGAAAGTGGCAGTGGGCGAATGGGTCGCCTTCTCCATCTGACAGGAAAACCACCACCGCTACCTTCTAACGACACTGATTATCACCGGTGGAAGCAAGCAGACTTATGTGTGTGTTCTTGGATACTCGACAATATTGACAAAAATTTGGTTAGTTGATTTGCCGAGTATCCAGCTGCACAGGATCTCTAGGCAGTGTTCGAAACTATGTACAGTAGTGGATCTGATGCGTTTCAAATCTATGATTTGTTCTCAAGACATTGCCACGTTCCAATGGCTGCGCCAAGAGACACGGTTATATCAATTATTGGCAGCCGTAAACACTGAATTTGACACAGTAAAATACAACATATTGAAAGAAAAACCGCTTCCTAATGTTGAAACGGCGTACGAAAATCTCTGGCGCGGGGCGGCTTGCTCCCAGATCTTGAACAATAGTGTTCAGACCGGCGGCAGCGACCAACCAAGCATCGGGAGCGGCCTAATGAGCAAAACGTGGTCAGCTCCGCCTAAAAATGGCGGAAAAACATCATCTTGTATCAGTGCAGTTGATAAGGAAAAACTTTTTTGCACAAATTATCAAAAAACAGGCCACTCAACCGATCGATGTTCCAAAAAAGTGGGTTACTCGGATGGTGGTACAAACTCCACAAGATCTCGAAGCTCGGAAGTGTTGCTGCGACCACGAGCCACCCCATAGAGGCAACAAATAGCGGAGATGGCCTGGCGGCGACTGGATCTGGCGGCTTCGGAGGTTTCACCGTGAGAGGAGGTGGAACGATCGGGCAAATTGGAGAATATGCAGTCGAACCCAACGTCAACACAGGTATACAATTTCATATGACTAACCTGCCCCTGGTTGACACAGGCGAGATTCCGATTTTAACCTTGAAGGACGGAAATTCACAAGTTTGCCATCGGTCGGAAAGTTTAATATTGCAGAGCCGCTCTTCTGATTCTGATCGATTATGGAACGACCCAGAATTTATTGACAGATTGTATAATAGCCCCTCCTATTATTCGGTCGTGCAATACAGTCCCCGCAGTTCTACTAAATCTCTGTTACGCCCCCAGACTCATGCCAAATTGCATAACACACCTCGAACTCCCCATAATTGCCAAATACGCCCCCAGCACTATCCAAAATTGCAAATTGACCCCCGAACTCCAAAAAATTCCTCTCTGCACCCCAATCTTCAAAAAAAATTCAGAATACCCCCAGCCTCCATAACCCTAAATTTTTTACCCCCTGTTGTTTTGGAGATCTTGATTCCGAAGTTACCGATCAACCATGTTCTACCGCATACATCTCCACCAAAAACATTCATAAAAATACTCGGTGGATTTCTTACTGTGGTGCAACAAATACAATGACGTATGATGCAACAGACTTGGTCTCTCCTACCCGGCTACAAAGGACACAGATTCAAACAGCAAACTGGGGTCTATCTACAGTCACGGGGGCTGGCTCAATTGAATTATCTCCGATTTTTAAATTGCATAATTGTCTCCATGTTCCATCAATATCCTGCAAATTAGTCGAAAGAGTTGAATTGTGTGGTATTAATGTATCATACTTTTTGCCTCTAATAGGACATCCGAATGAAGGAGATTATTGGGGGTTGTAATGAACATGGTGGACTCTATTACGTGGATGAGGTGGCTCAATAGGGAACCACAGGGCATGTTCGCGAGACGGCGGACCACAGGCTTGAACTATGGCATCGACGACTTAGTCACCCATCCCTAGGTTGTCTTAAAATTTTGTTCCCTAATTTGTGTCGAAAAGTGAATAAATTACCCTGTGAGACATGTATTTTGGCAAAGAGTCAGCGCCACTCTTTTTTCCCAACTGATACTCGTACATCTCATACCTTTCATATTATTCATTCTGATGTGTGGGGACCAAATCCAAATTCTAGTCATAGTACATTTAGATATCTTCATTGATGATTTTTCACGAATGACCTGGGTTTATTTTCTGAAAAATAAATCTGAAGTTCCTAGAATATTCTAGGAATTTTACCTTATGATCTCCACTCAGTTTCAGAAAAAAATCCAAATCCTTCGGTCAGATAATGAAGGGAATTTGTCAATGATATTATGCAAGTGGCATGGGCAGCCATCTCTTTGCAGATCTGGGCTGCTAGGAAGAAGAAAAATTCTTCCGGGAAAATGGGCTTGTTCATCAAACCACCTGTCCGCACAGTCCACAACAAAATGGGGTGGCTGAGCAAAAAAATAGAATTCTTCTTGAGGCCACTCGTGCTCTGATGATTGAGTCCAAAGTACCCCCAATATCTATGGCCTGAAGCTGTTTCCACTGCTACATATCTTCTCAATAGATTACCTACTCGGGTCTTGAAATTCAAAACACCACTACAAACACTACTTATTTGTCCCTCGGTCGATCTACCTCTACGGGTGTTTGGATGCTCTGTGTTTGTTCACATTTCTCGTACTGATCGTACCAAACTCGACCCGTGTGCTCTCAAATACGTGTTTGTAGAATATGGGATTAACCAAAAGGTTTGTCGATGTTACCACCCCCTTCTAAAAGATTATACACAACGATGGATTGTAATTTTCTTGAATCAAAACCTTACTATCCATCCCAACCTCGTGGTCAGGGGGAACTTAGCAGTGATCCACTTAGTTGGTTACTTAGTACGACCATGTCTCAGTCTGCTGTCCCACAAGAACCTGATACAGGAACTACCGAGCTGCCACCATCCATCGTAGTAGAGCCCACACCTACGCTCATGTCTCCATCGTCTCAGAACCCTGAGGTAAATATACATGATACTGTTGATGAGATTATTGATCATGACAATACCTCTATTAAATATACAGAGACGTATACTTTACCACCACGCATCACGAGAGGAATACCAGCAAAAAGATATGAGCTAGAACATATTTCGAAGGGGTCCCCTCTGGCCTCTCTGGCTAGGGGGAGTCTAACCAAGCTGGCAACTGCTTACTTTACTTCTGTCTATACTGAGCAGGTACCAAGAAATGTTGCTGAAGCACTTGAAAAAAAAGAATGGAAACAAGCCATGGATGAAGAAATGAAAGCATTGAATAAAAATAATACATGGGAGGTGTGCAAACTGCCACCCAGAAAGCGGTGTGCTGGATGTCGGTGGGTTTTTACTATCAAGCATAATGCAGATGGGACAGTTGAAAGATACAAAGCCAGATTGGTAGCTAAAGGCTTTACACAAACTTATGGGCTAGATTATTCTGAAACCTTCTCACCAGTAGCAAAGATAGACACCATCAGAGTATTATTCTCCATAGCTGCTAACCAAGATTGGCTATTACTTCAGTTTGACGTCAAGAATGCCTTTTTCATGGAGATCTGAAGGAAGAAGTCTATATGGAGGCACCGCCAGGGTACACAGACAATTTCAGTGCAGGTGAGATATGTCGATTAAAGAAGGCGCTATATGGACTAAAACAGTCTCCTAGGGCTTGGTTTGGCAGGTTTACAGTGGTGATGCGGAAGTATGTCTATGAGCAAAGCAATTCCGACCATACCCTATTCTTGAAAAGAAAGGTACCTTAATCACATATTTACTTATATATGTTGACGACATGATCATCACCAGGAGTGACTCTACAGAAATTGAGCAGCTCAGGAAGAATGCATTTCATGAATTTGAAATGAAAGATCTAGGACACCTCAAGTATTTTCTCGGAATTGAAGTACTCCGATCTACCCAAGGAATATTCATTTCCTAGAGAAAATATGTTCTTGATCTTCTAGCCGAGACATGGATGATGAATTGCAAGTCCGTTGAGACTCCGATGATGATGAACCACAAATTTGAGTTTGTGAAAAAGTAAACCTTGTGAACCAAGAACAGTATCATAGGTTAGTCAAAAAATTGATATATCTGGCACATATCAGACCAGATATAGCATATGCAGTGGGAGTAGTCAGCCAATTTATGCACAAACTTCATATTGATCATATGGAGGCTGCACTCAGAGTGGTACGATATTTGAAGAATACTACAGGACATGGAATCTTGTTTAAGAAAACAGGACATCTGAATATTAAAGGATACACTAATGTTGATTGGGCTGGAAATCCGATCGATAGACGATCAACTGCAGGCTACTTTATGTTGGTTGGAGGAAATCTTGTGACCTGGCGGAGCAAGAAACAGAAGGTAGTGGCTTTATCAAGTGGTTGAGGCAGAGTTCAGAGGCGTAGCTCGCGGACTAATTGAGGTATTATGGCTGAGAAAACTTATGGCAGAATTTGGTTTTCCATCGCAAAATACAATTCCATTGTGGTATGATAGTAAGGCGACTATAAGTTTCTCGGGCAATCCAGTACAACATGATCGCACCAAACACATTGAGGTGGATCGTCACTTTATTAAGGAAAAAAAAGAAGAAGGCACTGTGAGCTTACCATTTGTTTGCTCTAAGGACCAATTGGCGGATATTCTTACGAAAGCGGTCCCAACAAAGATGTTCCAACTGATCAACTTGAGGGAAGTGTTAGTGATTAGGAGTCAATTATGGATATGATTTGATAATCAAACTTGTAATTAAGGTAAGAATCACAAAATTATGATTCTTACCTTAACTTCGTTTCCTTTCCCTAATTAGCTAATTACTCTTCTATACGTTAACGGAATTATCTTAATGAAATATCGAATTCTGAGATTAAGAATTCTTTGAGTTATCTGGTAGGACTACAAGAATTGGTAATATGAGGTGAGGTTTTCAGTTGAGTAGGATTTCTTTTCTTTGTTGAATTGGAGATTTTCAAGGTGAAGAACAGTCCGACTCCGACCAATCTTGCGCAGATTGACCGGCGTAATGTTGATTTTTGCAATTTCAACAACTTTGTGTTAATCTTGATCAAGACAAAAACCAGGATCGAGATGCAAGTAGGGGTGGACAAACGGGATTCGGGAGCGGGTATGTCTGAATCCCGACCCGAACTTTGTTCGAAACTGAAAACCGATCCCGGTCCCGACCCAAGGCCTGCAGTCCCAAAATATTTTGGGACTGCGGGCCTCAGGTCGAGACTCGGGTTATCCCGATGCCCGAAATTATAACACAAATATGAAAAATGGCCTACTCCGCAAGCGCAATGGCAAGAAGGTATAGTTCAAATGCTAGAAATGGATAGGAGTCTACATAGCAATCAGCATGCCACAACAAAGGTATAGGGATTTAACCTAGGAAGAAAACTGGAAACATGTATCGTGTATCGGTTAATCGGTGTATGTAACTATGTGTATTCGTGAAAATTGTGTTATCTAAATCTAAACTCAGGAACATACAATTAAACCCGAAACACGAACCAAACATCAAAATCAGAAAGGAAACCCCTTAGATCCGAAGATCTAAGGGCTCGATTTCGAACGTTCCAAAAACTTTCAATTTCGGACCAACTGTGAAACCGAAGCCAAACATGCGTTTAATTCATATTCTAAGTGCAAGAGGGAAGCCGTACGTACCTTTTTGGCCGGACATTAGAAGACCCGCCGGATAATGTTCGACCCCGTGCGAAACCGAAATGGATTTCGCGACCACGGAAGTTCAAACAGAGGAGACTCGCTACCCGGAGCACTCCTTGGCTAGTGAAGGGGCTGCTAGACCCTTAATCCGGCGACACGATGATCGGAATTTTTTTTACGGAAGAAATCAGTCGATTTATTTCTCGCGATGAAGAAGACATACAGAGAAGTCACATTCTCATTCAACCGATCAGAGATTTTATATCTCATATCAAATGGGCTTTGAGCCCAATTGAGATATAATTATCATTTAATGAAAATGGTCAAAATGCACAATAGATGAAGCATTTGGGATTCGGGTTTGTCCCGAAATTTACGGGACAAACCCGATCCCGACTTGATAAAATTTCGGGACTGATAAATCAGTCTCAAACTCGACCCGATATCCCGATTTTTCGTGAAAAATTGGGAGTCGGGACTCGGGACTCGGGTTTTCGCGAGGCCCAAATCCACCCCTAGATGCAAGAAGGTACGGCCTATGGCAAATCTACCAAGTATATTGTTCTTGTGTTTTACATGAGTAGAACTTGGACTTGGAGGAGGAGAAGAACATGTTACAATTACGTTACATGGTATGGTTCGTGTTCTAAAGTCTCTGTTGAGGAACAAAAAGTGGAAGAATGGACAAGTTTTCATGGAATTGAATCAATTGATTTTCTTTTGGAGGCATAAAGTTCAATGGGATTTCGTGGATTCAATTTTATTGCGAAAAAATTTGAGTCTCATTGCAATATAGTTTTTCTAAATTAGCCATGAGTAATAAGCTTTGAATTCCCTTTTATATTATCTGATGATATGTATGTGCAGGGTGCTACATACTTTTATATATGGGACAGGTTCAATGGACACCATTTTGGACACCATTTTATTAAAAGTCTATGTTTAGGGTCCGTATGGTTTAGGTTTTGGGGTTTAGGGTTTAGGTTTTAAGGTTTTAGGGTTTAGAGTTTATATTTTCGAAATTGGGGCTTAGGGTTTAGGGTTTTTTTAGGGTTTACAACTCTAAACCCTACAA
>JAOWBN010009238.1:0-11053 GCA_028565015.1 Pinguicula moranensis | reverse complement strand
TAATTTACTATTAATTTTGTAATATATAATTAAAATAAAATTTTAATAATTATCTTTTAAGTACTTGCGCAAAACACGACCACTTCTAAAAATAAGAAGAAGTAGTAGAACAAGTAGAAGAAGGTCTCCGCAAAAAAGGGCCTTCACTTTGACCAAGTGTTACCTCATCTTAAGACATCTTGGCACAAAAATAAATACACCAATCCTTGTACTTGGTTTTTAGACTTTCTAAAATTGGAAGTAATCTAAGAGCTTTGTATCTCATTTTAAGCATTAGCTTGTAACGTTGCACAGTAAGACTTCAAGCAATAAAATTCATGGCTTATTCTTCTTCAAAGAAACCTTAACCTCCGTAGTTTTACCTCCATTCCTTGGTACATTTTCATGGTATTAGAGCACATCATCTAAAAGCTTCATCGCTTCTTGATCACTCCTGCTTAGCACACTGTCCCCTCATCCATTCTAATTTTTGTCCACCACAAATTTTGTTTCTTCCTGTGTTTTTAGGCTATTGTCTTCTGCTCATGCCTGCTCCAATGTTTCTTATCTTCTCTTCCCACTCCCTTCTTTGTTTGTTCCAACTCCTCACTAA
Source organism: Pinguicula moranensis (assembly GCA_028565015.1). NCBI lineage: Eukaryota > Viridiplantae > Streptophyta > Magnoliopsida > Lamiales > Lentibulariaceae > Pinguicula > Pinguicula moranensis. The sequence goes on along the minus strand of JAOWBN010009238.1, from coordinate 10,461 downwards.
ATCAATTTTCTACCTCTTTTCATGGCTCTCGCAAACACATTTTCCTCCTATTTAGCTTTTTCCTCAGCCTTTCATCTGTCCTCTGCTGAATTCTCATACCTCGGCAATGTCAAACTCACTGCAGACAGTTTCATTTTTTTGCATACTCAAGTGAGACTTCTATTTCAAAATCATGATCTTCTTGGTTATGTCGACAACACTATTACCAAACTACCAAAGCAAGATTCCACAAAGTCGAATTCGGCTCATGATGCTTGGAAAAATGTTGACAAATGCCTCTACTCCCTTATGATTCCTCTCTCATCGACATGGCACGTGGTGTTATTGTCAACAAATTGACTACATGGAATATTTGGTCGACACTTGAGAAAAAGTTTAGCCACTCCAACCTCTCTCATGAGCTCGAACTCTGGGATGGACTCTAACGATTGCAGCACAGTCCTTGCTACATTACACATTATGCTCGATCATTCTTCATGTTGTGTGACTATCTCGCCGCTTTCGGTTGTTTGGTCTCCACTCTTTACCAGAGCCACTGGTTCCTTCGCAGGTTTGGATTTGAGTTTGCTACCTTCGCCGGATCACAATTATCCTAGGACCTTTTGCCCTCAATTCACAACATCATTGCTAGGGCTAAAAATTTTCAGGCCCTCTACCATCGAATCTCTAGCTATTGTGTTTGTTACATTTGCTGATTTTCCCTACCTGGCGCCTATCCCTTTTTCAATGGCTACTCTGGGCCCTTTATTGGCCTCATTTTTTACTCTTGGATCTAGATTCATTACGGTCGTCTCCTTGGTTGTGCCTCAAATGCATGCATCACCGCTGCCTTGTATGCAAGCTCCGATGTCCATGCCATATTTCTCTTCACCTCCCTTAGTTACCAATTACTTCCCTCATGGCAGTGATTTCTTGCATGACCGTGGTTGTGGTTGCGAAAACCGAGGAACCAATGTCAAATTTGTATGGAAAATAGCCACTATGTTGATACATGTCGCTCCCACTACTTTGCTGACCTTTGTCGACGCCGTTGCTCAGGCCCGTGCCACAATCGTGGCTCCCCAGTCCACTTCTGGCTAAGTTTTTGGCCATGGATAAGTCGGCTTTTGTTCTCTTGGCATTCACTAACCTAGTCCACACCTCCTGGACTTTATTGTGGTGCCGTTAATTAGTCTAGGCTCTTTTTCCCGACCCATTCTGGCAGATCATATTATTCTAGGCCCTCTTAATCGGCCCAACCCGCCAGCCATTATTTTTTTGAGCCATCTCCAACCTCGATCCATCCTGGTGGACACTCGTGGGATGCACAGTCCCAACTTGGACATAATTATTCTGGGACGTCCAATTCCCATACCCACTCAGTTTTCATCTCTCCTCCTGGGCAGATATCTAGGTCACCTGCTACTGGGCCTTCTTCTGCATCTGGGACATTTCCTCCTTCTGGTCCTCTGATACAATTTGGATATGTTCCAGATGGATTTTTTTGGCCCACTGGATCACCAAATTCTTCTTGGTTTATTGGGAAGACCTCCGATGGGCCTCTTACCAGTGGTAGCTTTACTGAACTTCCATCTTATTGCTCTGGACAGCCCCACAATTGATTTATGTCTCCAAGCCTGCATGGTCATTCGCCCCCTCTGGCTAGTTACTGTGGCTCTTCAATCTCCGAGCTATATGGATACTAGTGCTTCTGCTCATATAACCTCTTCCCATACTGCTCTTGCTTAAGCCGCTCCTTATGCGGGTAAGGATTGAGCTATCATTGGTAATGGTTCTTCCCTGTCCATTACCCACATAGGTACTATTTTCTCTACTTCCACTTTACCTTTATTGGATGTTTTTGTGGTGCCGCATCCACTAAAAATATGTTGTCTATTAGTAAATGTTCAAAGTCATCACACGGGACAGGTGGTGGCCACCTACTGGTGTGATGGTGCTCTTTATGTCCCAGCCTTTGTCTTTTCCCTTGAGGGTTGTTAGCTTCACAACTCTTTCAATTTGTAGCATGTTACGCTAGGTCACGTATATTCTAATTTTGTGTCTTTGTTAAGTCTTCGGGGACACATTTTGCTTACTTCACCCCCTTTATAATTGTGTCCCTTGTGAAATGTCCAAGAGCCATTGTTTACCTTTTGTACCAAATGATCATCGTGTCTCTCTGTTGTTTGCTTTAATTCATTATGATCTTTTGGGTCCTCCCCCATCTTTATCTGTGTTTGGCTATCGTTATTATGTCATTTTTGTTGATGATTATTTTTTTTTCACCTAGTTTATCCTTTAAAAAATAAGTCTTATTTCTTCGATACTTTTCTTTACTTTCATGCTTTTGCTGAAAAATAACATTCCATATCCATTCCGAATTTTCTGAGTAATGGTAGCACTGAGTTTACTAGTCATCATTTCCAAAATCATATTCGCACCCGTGACATTCATCATAAGATTTCTCCTTGAAGTCTTCAATGTGTCTTTCTTGGTTTTAGCTCCACTCATAAGGATTTTCACTGTCTTGATCTCTCTTACTCTCATCTTTATATTTCTCGTCATGCTCGCTTTAATGAGACTTGCTTTTCGTTCCACAGTTCCTCTCTTCTTCCTTCTCTTTCTGATCTAAATGTTACCACTTTCCTTGAAACCCCTATTATTTCTTCGTCATCCTATGTTCATCTCCTAGTTTCTTCCCCTTCTTTCATTTACTCTCCTTGTCCTCTCTGTCCATTGCCCTCTGATCTTGTTTCATCAACCCCTGAGGTAGTTGCCTTTGCCCATCCCTTGCTCTCAAGGATGTGCCTTTGGCACCTCCTTTTTTTTCCACCCATATGGTTGGCTTTCATCCCATGATTACTTGTGCCAAGGCTAGAGTGTTTCGCCCTCACATTAGTGCTTATCAATATGAGCTTGTTCCCTCTAGATTTCTCTATGCTCTTTTGGCTTCCACTAAGCCTCGTGAGTTTAGGTTTGCTTTCAAGTATCCTGGTTGGATTTCTACTATGGATGAGGAGATTGATGAATTTCATAAGAATCAGACTTGGGATCTCATTCCTCGATCTCCTAACTCCATTGTTGTTGGTTTTAAGTGGATTTTCAGACTAAGTATCTTCCTTATGGTACTTTGGAGCATCCTAAGGCTCGTCTTTTTGCTCGTGACTTCACTCAAGTCCTGGGCGTTGATTATTTTTCACTTTTAGTCATGTTGCCAAGGCAACCACTGTTCGCATTGTTCTATCTCTTACTCTTTCTCGTGGTTGGTTTCTTCGTCAGTTGGATGTTAAGAATGTCTTCCTGAATGACAACCTAACTGAGGACATTTACATAGAGCAGCCTTTGGATATGTCCTCAATATACCGTCATGTTTGTCATCTCAAAAAGACCCTTTATGGTCTCAAGTAGGCCCATCGTGCCTGGTTTGAGCGGTTCAATACCTTTTTGGGTATTCTCAATTTCTATTCCTATCGTGCCGACATCTTGCTATTTATATTTGCCCGTGATTCCGATATTATCTACTTTATTCTCTATGTGAATGACATATTGTCATGGGTAGTAGTGCCTCTCTTCTGGATCATTTTGCTCATCGTCTTCATACTGAGTTCACCCTCAAGAATCTTAGATCTCTTACTTATTTTCTTGGTATTTAGGCTTCGTTTACGGATGATGGGCTATTTCTTAGTCAGCTGAATTGTGTTCATGATATTCTTGCCCGTCCACAACTTCTGGATAGTAAGCCTCTTAGCATCTCCATGGTGGTTTCATTGTATCTCTCCTCTAATGGTGACCCTCATGTTGACCCGACTATGTATCTCTCTCTTGTTAGCGCTCTTCAGTATCTTAACATTACTCGTATGAACTTATCTTATGTTTTCAACTCGGTCCGTTATTATATGCACCCTCTCACTAAGCTCCATATTCAGGCTGTTAAGATAAATATTCGTTGTAAAGGGTACCTTCTCAATGGGTACGTGTTTTAGTGCTTCCTTGGATCCCAGTTCCATTGGTGCCTGTTCTGATGTTGATTTGGTAGATTGCGCTGATACTCGTCGGTCCATCTCAGGTTGTGCTATCTTTTTTGGTGCCAATTTGGTCTCTTGGAGCGTGAAGAAGCAGCCAACATTTCTCATTCTAGCTATTAGTCTGAGTATCTTGCTCTTGCCACTGTTGTTGCTGAGGTGTTCTAGCTATGGCACTTGCTTCATGATCTTGGTGTTTTTTTGCCTCGCCCCCATGCTACTGTGTGATAACAAGAGTATTGTTTTCTTAAGTATGAATTCAGTTACCCATAAGTGCACCAGGAATGTAGAGCTATACCATCATTTTATTCGTGAGCAGGTTCTTGCCGGCACTATTAGTACTTAGTTTGTTCCATATCAATTTTAGATTGTTGATTTCTTAATCAAGAGCATATCTTGAAGCTACTTGAGTTCTTTCGCTCCAAGTTTCATGCGGTGTTCCCTTCCATGCTCAGCTTGTGGGGAAAGGGGAGATGTTGACCTCAAGACTGATGTCTCCCAAGCATCTTCACATGCTTCCCTTGGACTAAGTGCTACCTCATCTCATGACATCTTGGTACAAAAATAGATACACCTATCCTTGTCCTTGGTTTTTAGACTTCTTAAGATTAGAAGTAAGCTAAGAGCTTTGTATCTAATTTTAAGCATCGGTTTGTAAGGGAGTGAATTTGGCATCAGGCAATGAGGGGTGAACCAAGGGGAGAATAGATACAACAGTTGTCTGTTGGAAAAAAATAGTGGAGTTTGATATAGATGGGCACTCTAGAGTATACATGGGAGCAGGCGTAGCCAACATGGAAGAAGCCTACGAAGTCATGAAAACTTGGAATAGACCAAGAAACCCATAGTTTCTTCTATCCATACAAATCATCCAAATGGTTTATCAAGGTGCGTTGATAATCTCGTGATACAATAAATACATTGAGAAATTTTCAAATTTCACACCTCCTTCTTTTTGTACTAATTCAATTTATGCTTGGTGGGACAACCATTCTAACACCTATGTATGTATGTTGTGCAGTTCCTGTATCAACAACCTAGTATACTATAGGATGTTGCATCCTCAAAGCGGGTGATGCATGCTCGTGAGCATACAACATATCTTCCAAGGTCGTTGTGACACAACTAGAGTCTAGGAAAGCCACGTCGATGGTGATGCGATCAGGTTGGCACATTCTTTGTTCTACCTGGTGGCAATCAAAGATGGTTCGTCGGCCGACCTCACCCATGGTTGCGGGAGCAAATGGAAGTGCTTATCAATTTCATTGCTTCATTTGGCTATAAAAGATGGACAAGGGAGGAATTTATGCTTGGAAAAGAATGCGTCGGGATTGGAGATTCTGACCAGGAAATGTCTTTGTCTGAGATATGATCTTTCAGATTCTTTGACATGTTCTTTTTTTTTTTAACAAAAAAAATTATTATGGGCTATCCTTGGGCTGGATACCGAATCATATACAAAAATATTTGGGCTCGTAGGCCGAACTGTCATCTACGAAAGGATCAAGAAAATTGACTAGCACTTTTCTTTAAATTTGACTATATACCCATAACCTGAGCATGTTTTGATTGTTTGACTTATAACCCCACAATGAAGATTGAGTAGTGTGGTTTGTGATCTGAAGTTCCATCTGCTCTCATCACTAGGTCTCTTTGTACTGACTAGCTGCTTAAACTCTCCTAGTTGGCTATCTGCGTCTGATGTGTGTCAGTTTTCGTTTTTCCATCCTCAATGTTCCTATGTTATCCCTAGAACAGGGATTCCTGTTATAGACTTTGGTTTATGTTTGCTGATCCACATTGACAAGAGAGTCTGTTATTTGCTTCATTGAATTGGTGATATTTAGGCTTGCAAGAATTAGACCTAATTCATCTCAATAATTTCAAAGGTTCCAGATATCATACTAATTCTACCTCAACCATTTGACCACTAACATAGAATTTGCTTCGATAACAATGTGATCCCATCTTTGCTCTTTGCATACTTTTATTCCTTTTAGAATCGCTCGTAGCTCGACACTGTTATTGGTCTCTCGAAGTATTTTGAGAAAGCTGCTAGGAAGTCATCATTTTCATCGTGAACGATCCATCCGCCTCTTTATTGGTCTGCATTCCCGAAACAACTTCCATCGTAGTTAAGTTTCTCCCATCGTTGCGGGGGCGGAGACCATATGACAATCCGGCCTTTCGTCAAGTGGGCCTCTGCTAAAGATATTTAGCTAATCTAGTATGCTCCTTTCAAGAACCCACATTTTCATAGAAATATTAGCACAATTAAAGATTTCATTGATTGAATAACGCACCGGCCTTGATGTCTGGTCTGTAGATAGCCTTGTACCCTCGTAGCGAGCTTTGAATTTTTGTAGCCACAAGAACCTTGTGATGATTGATAGGGTAATGCCTACCAAATGTCCGACAAAGTCACCTTTTTAGAATAGGAGAACCAGAGATGAATCCTGCCTTTCTAGGTATACAAACTATGACTCGGGATCCCAAACAATAGTCCAGCTCTGCCCCAAAGTTCTTTTGCTAGGGTACTTTTCGTGAAAATATGGTCGCCAAATTCTTGTTCCCTTGAGTCACAACAGCCATGTTCTGATAATACTCAAGTGCAATGGTTTAATCTTGTCCCGACAAATGCATTAAGAAAGAGATCTACATCTATTTGTGGTCTTGGGCCGGTTTGGCAATGCAACCTGAAGTTTGATTATCTTAATTGAATAATACATTTTCAAGAAACAATAAACACTTAATATATTGCAAAATGTAAGACTATGGCTTATAAAATCTAATTAATTTTTTAAGATATGTTATTTTCTATTTTGTGAGTTATTGGGCCTAATAAGAGTTCAAGATTAAATAATCTATATTTTCACTTGCGTTAAGTGAGGGCGGTTGTCTTAGTTATTGGGGATAATAAGAGTTCAAGATTAAATAAGAGTTCCAACATTCTTTTTAATCTGGTGATTCTTAATATAATATAATGCTCCACAAGTGAAACAGCTCTCCGTGCCTGGTATTCTGAACTTAGGCGCTTCCTTATTACTTAGGGCTTCCAGAACACGCAGTCTGACACCTCTCTATTTGTTCTGACCACATCCTCCACTGTGCTCTTTGTTCTTGTGTATGTCGACAACATCATTGTTACAAGCCCTGATCAACCAACCTTTTAGCACTTCGTAATCGCACTGACTGATCAATTCTCTATCAAGGACCTAGGTCCTCTATTGTTCTTCCTCAGCATTGAGGTTATCCCACAATGCCATGTTGTCCTTCTCTCTCAGAGGAATTATATTCATGATCTCCTCCAATGGACACACCTAGCTTATGCCAAGCCCTTCTCATCCCTCTAGCTACAGATCAACTGCTATACCTTCAGGACAATGCCACTCTGACTTATGCCTTTGAATATAGTGGTGTTGTGGGTAGCCTTCAGTATTTAGTGCTCACTCGCCAGGATGTTGGGTTCGCCATCAACAAACTCTCTCAGTTTATGCACCGCTCGACTGTCACTCACTAGGTTGCCGCTAATTGTCTTCTTCGGTACCTAAAGGGTACCGGTGGCCATGATCTGTTTCTTTGGTCCAATGCTCAGCTTTGTCTCCATGCCTTCTCTGATGTTGACTGAGCTGGGAACAAGGATGATTACACATCCACCAGTGCATACAGTGTCTACCTGGCTGGGAACTAGTGGACGGTCACCCATTCCTCCACTAAGCTGAGTCTCATGCCGTAGCTGCGACAGCTTCCAAACTTCGATGGGTATGTTTGCTACTCACTGAACTTAGCTTCTCCCTATCGGTTGCACCAGTGATGTACTGTGACAACATTGATGCCACCCATCTATGTTCCAATCCAGTCTTTCACTCTGGATGAAACACATTGTGATTGATTTCTTCTTCATCTGCGAGCAAGTTGAAAATGACAACCTCCAGGTCTCACATGTTTCTGTTGTTGATCAGCTAGCAGATGCTCTAACAAAGGCCCTGCCACACTCACCGTTTCTCCATTCCTGTGACAAGATTGACGTCTCCTCCCGGAGTTCCATCTTGTGGGAGCATATTAAGGAAGGAGTAACAAGTATGGACTACACAAGTATGGAAGAAATGTACAAGATGGAAGGAGGATCATCAAGTCTTATGGAAAGTCTCTAAGATATGGAAATGACATAATCACATCCTAAGAGATCCTCCAACTAACTATAATATTTGTGATTAATTGCCATGTAATTGTAGAGTTATTTTAGAACATAGCCATAGATATGTAGCAATACACTTGTATAAATGCACACATACATTATGAATGGAACATTGATTTCTCTCAATCATATAATTTTTTCCTTAAATTTCCTAATAATTTTTTTTGGCTAAAAGATATACATATAGAAAAAACAGTTGATACTTACCTCCGCTACTGCTGGTAGGGGCTGTTGCCTACATCTTGTTTTTTAAATTCTTATATACATACTTTTTAAAGGCAATTAATTTCACCTCGTCTTATGTTTGTGCTCTAAATTTATATTTCCTCCATCGTACATAAACTACTGGTTTTGAATGTGGAAAAAACGTAGTCTTTGGTTAACCTCTAAGATTGTGTGTTTCATATCATTGGTATGAGTTAGGGTTGGGCAACGGATGCAGAGTTTCTGCACTCCACATCCACGGGCTTCCGCAAACTCTGCTTCCTCCTAGAAGCGGAGCGGAATGCGGAAGTTGTTTAGGCTTTTCGCATTTTTGCGGGGCGGAATGCGGAGCCGGTTGTGAAAAATTGTGGTTTCTGCATTCCGCATATGCAAAATAAAATATTAAAAAAAATCAAAAAATGTTCAGCAATTTTTCTTATCCGTAAATTGTGGTGTGTTATTTTTACTTAAGAAGACAATACCAAATGGCCACTTAGTCCAAATGTTCAGTGTTTCTTCTGATTTTTATTTATAGTGTAAATTGTTCACATTTGACATTTTGTGCTTTTCGTAAATTGTTCAGTGTTCATCAGAACATTCTAATTAATTTGAGAGGGCCTTTTCATATTAGTAAAATGAACTCCATTCACTGTTTTTCTTTGAAATACTTGTTTCTATTTTATTCCATGAAAGATGAATCCCATTTGTTATTGTAAGCCTAGCCAAGTTTTTCATTGTTGCTGAATGTTTTCCTTTAAAAAAAGATTGTGGAACATCCGCTTCCGCATATTTTTGCGGAAGCAGATTTTGCATTCCGCACAATACTTGCAAATGCGGAATCAAAAATGTGGAAGCAATGCAAAAGGAGTACAACGCAGATGTGGCTTCCGTTGCACACCCCTAGTATGAGTCTGAGAAATGAGCTTCGAGACAATTCACAAAATAAAGGATACTGGTATAATTTCATGGCACAAGGTGCCATGGCGGTTCACCTTTAGAGCCCTGATTTTCTTCTCATCGTGTCAGGGTTGTCTTATGAAACCATTCTCTACTTCTTACGCACAAAGACATTGGGTGTTGATAATTTGGATGACAAATTGGTGTATGATGCACATTGGTATGCTTTCGCCAGTTAGCCCAAGAATGGATCTCCAAAACAAACATCCTTCGCGGTGTGTTATCGGAAGAGCATGAAACAATTACTTTTCCTCAGATAAAATACTTCATACAATAAACTTATGCCCCGTTAGTGTTTGGAAAAACTAGTATAAACTGACAAAATCCCTGCCTATCTCATTCGAAATTTTGAGAGGCCCGATTTATCTAACCGCAGCATGTCTTGTATGATATGTAGCAGTTGGTGAGTGTTCCAAAAATCTATGCTTTGCCCTGCCATGCCTTTTTTTTGCTAGATAGTTGGCTATTCTATTTCCTTCCCAATATTGGTATTACATATGGATACAAAATCCCGCCTTTCGATCCTCGTGGAATACGCGACTATTGAAGAATTAAAAAAAACATTGAATATATGCGGTTCAGCTTAAAGGCATACATCCATGGCCAGAGAGAATAATTCATATCCTGTTTTAGGGTCTTGGTTACAATGAAAGAGTGTATGTATTTGTAGTATACAACTACAATCATAATAAGCTTCAACATCTAACTTACTAGAGTCGTTTTTCGACCAAAAAAATTCACAGGTACATTAGTTGTCTGCTGGCTACCATGGCTGAATATGATGTAGATTGTGCGCTCTAGAATTTCCAAGGCAGTTATATGTTGATACAAGGTACCATCGATGAGGAAGAAACCTTTGGAGTCATGGACAAAAATTGGAATACTCGGGGTAACCCTCGTTGTGCTTGGTGGCTGGTGGAGACAACCTGCCAGCTTGCCATGTACCTGATTGTGAGAGCAGCGAGAGCAAATGGAAGGTTTTGCCTGCTTCCAATCTTTATTTGGCTTTAGAAGATGGACATGATGGGAGGAAACTGATAAGAACAATAAGTTCAATAGCACAGCGGAAATAAACAATCTCCCCAATTTGCAAGAATCTGT
>JAOWBN010009227.1:0-11053 GCA_028565015.1 Pinguicula moranensis | reverse complement strand
AGATCCATGGTCAAAAGATCTCTGAAATTTTTGTTATGCATGCTTAACACACACTTATGTTTACGCTTCCGCACGTAGTTTGCATAATGACACGTAGTGTAGCGTTCGGAGATCTTACACATTCGCCGTGGAAGAGGCCCAAAATTCAAACTTACATCTCAAGACAAAAAAAGAAGAAATAGTTAGAGGAACCAACTACCCAAGTCCAAAAAACGGTTGGACTCCATCATAAGTGCAAAGAATAAAGCAATCATAACCGAGATGTAAACTTCCGTTTTGATGGAGCAGTAGTTAATGGCCAGCTGAAATGGTCAAAACTATAACATCGGCTTCTGGATAGCGTCCTGCTAGACAATTTCATCTCAAGCATTCGTGGCCTCTGATGAAAGATGCCCCATTTACTCGGTAAGATGTGTCATGTCTTGGGTGGTGTCCCATTCATTCTCCAATGACTTGGCTTCACCGCTCCGCGGAAGATCTTCAGTTAGGGTGGAGTCCATATCAGTCTCAATGAGGGATGGGCTCTGAAACAACTTCTCCCAATAGGGATCGGGCTCTCCACGAAATTCTGGGATCCCATCTAGCAAAGAGTCATCCCATTCCATCTGTCCATTGGGAGAGAAGCCGCCGAGGTCCAATGGAATTTCAGCATTACTTTGGAATGATGTTGGATCCATAAAATCCCTACCCGCGGTTTCAGGTCCCATAACATTGGCATTGTTTCCGGATATCATGCCAGAGATTTTTGGCAGTTCAGCATTTGTTGCTGGCAGTGATATTGGAAGAGCGCCTTCGACTCCAGCCAGAGAACTCTCACCAGGGAACTGATCAGCAAGTATTTCCACAGGTGATCCAAGTGATGCCGATAGAGTCTCAATAACTGCTACAGAAGAACCCCCTTTGATTGCTGAACTTGAGCGACCGAAAGATGGCCCAAAACTTGGTGATACCTCTTGAAGAGTCACCCCTGATACACGGTTTGAAGAACTTCCACAGTCCAGTGAGGTAGAACCTGATGGGCCATCACCAATGAAAAAACTAGAGTCGTTCCCTAAATTTTCTAGCCAGGAAGAAGAATCTAGCTCTATGATCTGTCTGAGCATGGACTTTGCCGCCTCAGTCATCAAAGGCTGATATTTTATAATCTGACCATCAGTAGGGCCAACAGAATCATCCTCTGAAACACCTTCGTGCTTGAGTCTTCTTTTCTTATTTCCTTCAGTTATCCGTCGATTGGCATCATTTGGTTGCTGCATAAACTGTGAAAGAAATCCAGGGCTGTTTACAGCCTTTGCAAGGAATGACATCATCTGCTGTTGACGCTGTTCCATAACCTGAAGACGCTGAATCATTGCTTGTAACTGCCCGTCAATGGCTTGTTGCTGTTGCCTCACCCTTACAACCTCCTGCATAAGTACGTTCTTGTCCCTCTTAAGCCTCTCAATTTCCTCCTCAAGCCCAAATTTCCCAACCTCAACGCAAGCCACTGAGCTCTGTGCATTTGGTTGTTGCTGGGGTGGAGGTTGTCCATGCACTGGTTTTCGTCGGCTGATAGTCTTAAGCAGATGTTTTTGCCCTCTTAAGAATCCTTCATTTGCAAACTCCCAATGGTCAGGATCAACCTTCCTAAAACCCTGTTTCTCCACCAGATCAACAAAGTAAAACATCAGACCTGTTTGAACTAACCTCACAGAATTTATAAAACATACAAGAAAACACCAAGAATTTATAAGATCATCTAAACAAATGGATCCAGTGATTCTTGATACTGCAAGCATGAACTGCTTTATAATTGTTGATCGAACCCCCCCTTAAATTAAGACCTCAAGCAAACAGCATTTGACACATCCAGAATATATTTATTGAATTGGCAGAATTATTAGCATCAGAAAGTCTGACAATACATGAATATTTCTTCCAGGATGTTATGATTGTGCAAGCTGATTCTCTCCATCCACTAACCCACTAACCAGTAGACAAGTGTAATGAACATGTCTTCTCGCTTGACATACATTATCTTTTTCAGCTTATTATAGGGTTAGGTACATAGCTAATTACCCAGAAATGCCCCAATTAACGACAACAGGATGCTCCAAATTGGGTACTGTTCAACTTCTGTGGGCAATTTCTTTGGCATCAGTGCAAAGTTCATGCAGTAAAGCATGCTCAACAAGGATGTGACCAAAGCTCCGAAATGAAGAATTAAGAATCAAGTTCCAATAAGGCTTCATACTTACAGCAAATCTCAATAAATCTAAAACTGTCTATAATAACATTTCATCTGGCCTCGCGGTTGAACGAATACTTAAATCCAAGTAAGTTCAGGGATCAAATCCCCCATATTTCACCTATCTAAACCTTTAGTGTTTCATCTGGCACAGAAATTAAATTTGTGAAGATATATATTCATTTAAGCATCTAATGCATCTGTGATCTCTGAACTCTGGACTGAAGCTTGATTTTGCAGTCCAAAATAACTAAAGGTAATTGACTACCTATCCTTGAATTACAAATAGCTCAGATCAGGCATATTCCAGTAAACAAACATGCAACCAAATGAAAGTAAGAGTTATATCTTCACTCACTGGTTCTCTAGAGACCACCATAATGCAGGAGTAATGGCAACAGCACCGTGGTGACACACACACGTGTGTGCGTGCGCAATAGATGGACTTTAAGTACATATTCAATGACACATCTCTTACTAGCTTAAGCTTTCACATGAGGTGGTCCTTTCAACATTACATGACCTTTTCTTAATTAAAATAGTTCCCTAAGTTAAACTTCGAAAGGCAATGAAGCCTTTATTCATCCCAGAACTGCAGAAAGAAAAGACAAAACCCAGTTGGAGAATGCAAACATAATTGCAAGGTCTTCGCATGAATGGAAATGAATTGGGAGGTGAGCATATTTCTGTCCCTTCTATTGCATCGTCAAATAAATAAAGTACCCTCATAAAGTTCTCCGATCCAGAGGAATCAATAATCCTAGTTGGATGTTTAGGTTTTGTATAGACCTTGAAGATAAGCAACTTCGTGCAGATTTTGTTCTTGGCCCTCCTATTCAAGTAAATGACCAGAAAGACCACTTCGGCGATATCTCAGATAATAAAATTACTTCTATGAATTTATTCATAACAGAGTCAACCCCAAGAAGAAAAGTTTAACTAAGATCAAACTTATAGTTTCTCAACAGGATTAACGCAATCTCCACTGTTCTAAGGATTACCCAATAAATAGGCAAGAATTCATCTTGCCATCTCTTATAAGCACAAAACTCCGCAAAAAATTGGTTGGCCATACATCATTTTCCACAAAGCTGTTCTTAGTTATGTATGCAAAAGGCCATTCCAAATTTATGTATGGAAGGGTCATCAATAGAAAATGATACTCACACAAAGAAATAGTTCATCAGTTCCTAATTGCGCCTGCCAAGGAAATAGCATATCAAAATGTTCTTTTTCAGTATCCAATCCCAGAATAGGGCCTATTCGACATTTAAGGAATGGGATAGCAAAGGTTCTGCTTCCCGACCATTCTTTTATCTACTTTCCCATGTCGGATAAGTTGCAATTAAGTTATGATTTGCATCAAACTATTCAATTTGAAGCCATTTTTCAAGTCCATGGAGCAAGCTAACAGACAACAACAGTTCATATATAATACAAAATACTACCAAGAAAATTTATGAAAACAAACACTTTCGTTTGCATGATACTCAAACCTTGACTACAGAGCCAAATAAGTTAAAAAAATACGGGACAAGAATACTCTGACTTTTCCCCTCTCTTCACCCCACAGTTCCACAAATGTCCTAACTTTACCGTCCTACTTCAATTTTCAGTATGAAGCAAATAAGATATATTGAATGCCAAAGTTTGGTGCACACAAGAACTGAATAAGAAGTAAGGTCTAGTTCGAATTCAAATCTGCAGCTCGACTTGAACCTAATATGTGAAACTGCCAAGAGTGCCAAGAATTGAGAAAACATCTGTCTTACCTTTTACGAAGGAGCTCTCGAGAGAGGAAAGATTGCGGCTGTGAGAGGAAGAATAGTGTGTTCATGAACCGTAGCAAGATTTTCGAGAATTGTTTAAGGGAGAGGAAAGAATAGCACGTATGGGTATTTTTGGATTATTGAATTGTTTACAAGGGTAAGAATGTCTAAAATTTAAACTTCTAAATAATTACAAAATTGCCACCGTCAAAAGCGCTCCAAAAGCTACTCCATAATTGCTTTTGACTTTTGGGCTTTTTTTTTTACTTCTCTACCGCCAAAAGCCAGAAGTCAAAGCCAAACAAAAAAAATGCAAACAGTCCAAATAGGCTTTTCCACAGCCAAAAGGCAAAATGTGCTTTTCTACTGAGTTTGCAAACACCCACTAAGTGGAAGGCCCAATTGGATAGTGAAATTATTGAGACCAAAAAAAAAAAGGGAACTCAAAGTTGAAGTGTAAAGTAAGAATGGGCAGAGTAGATATTATACGGAGGAAGGACTGATTAAACGAAAATGATATAGGGCAAGACAAAGAGAGCAAGACAGCGCAAGACAGAGTCGATTTTACCATTATACCCTCGTGTTGAACACTGATACAAAAACCAATATGAGGGTATAATTATTCATTTTGTGCCTCGTGTTGAACACTGATGCAGAAACCAACACGATGGTATAATTGTTCATTTTGTGCTGTCTTGCGCTGTTTTTGTCCTGTGCTATATCATTTCTCCTGATTAAAACACCATCAAGTCTCGTAAGATTAAATGATACATCAGATGAATTCTTTGAACTTATCTTCCTGGCATCGTTCGGCTATTTCATCAAAGCTATCTGGCTAGAGGCGGAGGCAGGGGGGACCATGGGGCCATGGTCCCCCCCAAAAATTAAAAAAAAAAAAATTACCTGTAAATTTTATTTTTTTTTAAATTTGGTCCCCTCTGTTAAATATGCAATGCCATTGGTTATGGCATAAATTGCAGCCAGATCAGCTGGTCGATATGCTGATTTTCGGTCAAATGGACGCAGGTTCGAAACTTGCAGAGTGCAGACTACATTATTTCCTGTTTTATATTTTATAATAAATCAAAAAAATAAGAGTTAGCCAGGTTTCGAACCTGTGTTGATTTACTAAATTGCACAAGACTTACCACTAGGCTAGAGTTCATTTATGAACTATAATCAACATTAAATATTTAATAGTGAAGAAATTTGAATAATATATTATAAATGTTTGATTAATTTATTTTTTACCGCAATATTTAAATGTACATACCCTCGAACCTAATTTAACCCGGTCCGACCTACTTTATTTAAACCCCCCAAAAAAATTTGGCACCCCCTCCGGTAAATTTCTGGCTTCTATCCTCTCCTATTCTAATATAAGGAAGATTTTGAAACTTCGGCTTGCCCGCTTGTTTGGCCATCCGGCTGGGAGAATGGTTTTGGAAGAACAGTTGAAGAAGGATTGGACTCACTTCAAGAGCGAGGTTTTTAATCCAAGTATCCTTTACCTCTTCTTGCCCGGGCTTGGCTTTCAGGCTCCGCCCCTGTATCTGGCTAACTTAATTTTTTTTGATCGACATGAAACAACAAATGAGAAAAGAAAAGAACAAGAGAGAAAAAAGAAACACACCACTTGAAAACGGTTGGAGGGAGGCAAGGGACGAGAAGGACTTGGTTCCACACTTTTCTTATGTTTTATTTTTCTTTTTAATTCTAATTATGTTCTTAATTATTTAGAAATTGAAAAAACTTGCTATTGCAGATAAAAGAAGTCAAAATGATCAAATGTGAAGAGTGTATTGAAACTTATGAGATTAATGGTGTATTTTGAGTGAGACTAAAAATAACTAACCAATTTTATGGAATTAAAAATGATTTAAACTATGTATTATAATATATGTGGGAGAGAATATTCTAAGATTCTTATTTCTCTATCTTAAAAGTTCATATGAATACCGTGTATCTATTATTATTTAGAATTCTAAAGCAATATGTTATATGGAACACGTGCAATCTTATATATGGTATTTAAATTTGAACTAAGCATTCATCAATAAATTTTTCAAGACCCAACTTAATTAGAAATACAGTGATTTTTGTGTTTTTTATTCATCAATAAATTCTGTTGTTATTTTAATAGTTTTATTTTATTTATGTCAGACTGAAATTCTCCCTCGGGAAAGCCTATTTGGAACGTGACAGTAAAGTTTCCCAAAAATTTCAATGAAACAGGGAAAGGGAAAACTATATAAATAAAGCTCGCCAACAGCTCCAGATCTTCAGTTCGCTCGTTTCGCAATTACGCAAATATTCGATGAAAAAATTCTAATCTCCTGCGGAAATCACATCAACTTGATCAAATTAAACTGTGCGGAGCATGAGTGCATAAACCGCAGCCATGGAAACCCTCAACGAGCGTGCGGCATTGATGAGGGAATCTATGCAGAAAACGCAGTCCATTACGGATTCCATGGTGACCACTCTCGGATCATTCGACCAACGACTATCAGCCCTAGAGACCGCAATGCGACCCACGCAGGTGGATTTTGTGTATACTTTCCCATTGATTTCGCTAGTTACGTCGAATTTGTAAGTACGTGGAGATGTTTGGTTGATTTTGTGGTATTAGTACTCTGTTTATTTGTTTTGTGATTTTATTTAGTTAAGAACGCACTCGATAAGGAGGGCGCATGAGAACATTGATAAGACGCTGAAAGCTGCGGAGGGGATTCTTGGTCAATTTGATCTCTCTCGACAGGTGAAAGTTCTATATCAGAAGAACAACTTGATTATTTTTTCATGATTTGGTGGCGAATTTAATCAGAATTTTCCTTGGGATATCCGGAGCAAGTCTGTGGTGCTTTCTTTCCTGTCTTACTGCAACAATAACTTGCAGGCCGAAGCTAAAATCCTGAGGGGCCCTCATGAGGATTTGAAAAGTTACCTTGAAGCGGTGGATCAACTCAGGAGTATTATCCGCTTTTTCACCGGAACTAAGGGGTTTAAGAGTGGTATCGGAGTCGTAAATCAAGCCAACAACTCACTTGCAAAGGCTATCTCAAAACTAGAAGAAGAATTTCGTCAGATTCTCACCGCATACAGGTTTGCCAAACGAACAACAATCATCTCCTTACTTCTCCATAGAGTGAATCTTATTCTTGCATGATTGCCCAAGGTTAGAGGCAAATTAAGTTCTTATGGACATACACTTTTAATATGCAATGTTCATCTTTTCGTTTTCAGTAAACCTGTTGAACCTGATCGGCTTTTTGACTGCCTACCTAACTCTATGAGGCCATCAGCTGGATCACCTCATGATGGTGAAACAAATGAAAAGAAGCCATCCGATCACAAGAATAAAATTACGGAAAACGTTGTTTATCAACTACCAACTCTAATCCCAAACAGACTTCTGCCTTTATTACATGAGATGTCCCACCAGCTGATTCAAGCTGGTCACAGACAACAGATCTTCAATATATACAGGTAATATGGTAGAGTTTTTGTTTTACGACTCATGTTCTGGCATATGTTAAGGGACTGCAGTTTATATTTCCGTATAGTTGTGTTTAGTCAATTTATATATTTAGCTTCTAAATGCTGCTGACACGACTAGCTATCTAGGGAAGCTCGATCATCAGCCGTTGAGCAAACTTTGAGGAAACTAGGCGTTGAAAGACTTGGTAAAGAGGATGTACAAAAAATGCAATGGGAAGTTCTAGAGGCTAAGATAGGAAACTGGATTCATTTTATGCGGATTTCTGTAAGGATCTACACACTCATGTCCATTTTCTCTCAGATTTCTGTTTTACTAACTTTTCCTTTTCCTAGTAACAGATCAAGCTTTTGTTTGCTGGCGAAAAGAAATTATGTAACTCGATTTTTGAGGGTGATGAGAATGTTGGAGATCAGTGCTTTGCTGAAGTTACATCTAATAGTGTAGCTGTATTGCTCAGCTTTGGAGAAGCCATTGCCAAAAGCAAAAGATCACCAGAAAAACTTTTTGTACTCCTCGATATGTATGAGATAATGAGAGAGCCTCATTCAGAGGTATATGATAACATTAGCAAGTTCTGTTTTTATATGCATATAACGTCTATCTGACAAACATGCTCCTTTGCACGGCATTAATGGCTATACTTCGGAGCCTTTTTTCTCTAGTGGTAGCTTTGGTTTTACGTAGTCAAAATTTCTTCTTGTTGACATATAAGATGTCTGATCTGATATTAAGAGGAATCTTGAACTTGCTTTTCTTTCAGCAAGTTCATATGGAGATTCTATTTACTTGGTGAAACCTTTTCCCTTTGTGTTTGGATTTGTCTTATCACTGCTGTTGACAGATGGATACCATATTTGCAAGTAAAGTCTGTGAGGAAATGCGGGAAGCGTTTTCAGTCCTCACGAAACGACTAGCCCAGACTGCTCAGGACACCTTTGGTGACTTTGAGGAAGCAGTTGAAAAGGATGCCACAAAAACTGCTGTTCTAGATGGGACAGTCCATCCTCTGACAAGCTACGTGATTAACTATGTGAAATTTCTTTTTGAGTATGTTTTTCTTCATTGTTGCTAAATTCATGTTCAGCAGTTTATAGTATAGTACCTCCATTCGTGTCTTCCATGATTCATTCATGGGTATATTTTTCTTTTGTTATGCTGGCAGAACCCTCTCATGTCAATTTTCATTATTTTGCTATACAAAATTTTCTATGGCAGGAATCTAATGTCTCTATATTCCTGATGTTTCCAGTTATCACTCAACTCTTCAGCAACTCTTCATAGAGTTTCACAATGGTGATGCAGACAAGCAATTGGCTTCTATAACGACAAGGATCATGCAAGCTTTACAGACTAATCTTGATGGAAAATCCAAGCAATACAAAGATCCTGCCTTAACTCATCTATTCTTGATGAACAATATTCATTATATAGTAAGATCTGTTCGCAGGTGTGTAACATCTGTATATATTCCGAAACATAGGAGTATCACTCTAATTTCTTGAAACTGTGGCATGCAGGTCAGAAGCAAAGGATCTGTTAGGTGATGACTGGGTGCAAATACATAGAAGAGTCGTCCAGCAGCACGCAAATCAGTACAAGAGGATCGCTTGGTCCAAGGTGCATTACTTATCATAAGAAACTTATAAAAACATTCATAATTTAATAGTTTTTGGTCATTGACGATTCGGTCTCCCAGCTTCAGATCAAAGTTGCTGCTAGCAGAGGCCTTAAAAAGAGCCTTTATAAGTTGTCTTGTCAAATTAGTGACTCTTTTTGCTAATGCAACCTCTCACCATCTGTTTGTCAGGGATACTACTATTAATTCTTTTGCATTATTATGAATGCTCTTTATGATGAATTGCTGTTTGCAGATTCTTCAATGCCTCACAATTCAGGGCAACCAGGCATCCGGAGATTCCGCCAGCACAGCCGGCATTTCCAGGGCGACGGTGAAAGACCGGTTCAAGACCTTCAACATGCTATTTGAGGAGATTCGTCAGAGACAATCTCAGTGGACCGTTCCGGATAGTGAGCTACGGGAGTCTTTGAGGCTCGCGGTTGCTGAGGTTCTTCTGCCTGCATATCGATCTTTCATTAGACGTTTCGGGTTAGCATTTTCTCTTTTATCCGCTAACGCTTCGATGGCCACCTTCCCCTCAACAGAGTCTAAGATTTATGACTTTGTTAACTGAAACTAGTGATAATTTCATGTTTCTAACTTAGGCCTATGATTGAGAGTGGTAAGAATCCCCAGAAGTATATCCGATACACACCTGAAGATCTTGAAAGAATGCTGGCTGAGTTCTTCGAAGGGAAGACGTGGAACGAACCAAAACGATGAGTAGTCCTTGTATTGCATCGCCTTGTTCTTTTCTACCTTTTAACGAAATAAATCAATGAGTCGTGAACACGTCATATTGTCAACTCCGGAATGCTTATATGAGTGTGCATTAAAACAAATATGAGTGGACACTATTTGAGAACTATGTACTTGAAATGATGAGTTCGTGGAAATCTTTTCACCGATACAAAGGAGTGAAATGAAAACATGTATGTGTCTCTCTTGTCTATAAACATCTATAAAAAGGGCGGAAGTATGGCGTCAAAAACACGCATAAAAGTCCGAGGAGAAGCACACGATTCGAAGGAGGAGAAGAAGAAAAGAAGTGGAAGCTACTTTCAGAGTAAGCAATCGCTTTATGATAATTCCCGGGTGACTTCGAGTTCGTAGTCTAGTTTTTCTTCAATTCTGCCACTGTATGGTTGTTGTAATTTGATATGAGAATTGATAATACTCGATGAAGGACTTAGCTCGGTACCGTAGCAACTTCCAGGAGTCACGGTTCTTCTTAGAATAAATTCTGGCCGAGGGGCCTTCGCCCGAGAAGGAGAGTAACGAGACTCGCCGGTGAAAAATAGAAAAGAGGATAGGAATTAGATTAAAAGGGTGTTTAATGAGCTATTAGATTAAAAGAGGTGTTTAATGAGCTATTAGAATTCAGCAACAGTAGAATTTCTATGAATAATGTCACGGTGAATTGGAACCAGAACAATGGATACTCAGGAGAAGAACTTCTTTTTCTAATTTTCTTAACCAGTTTTTCTTTATAGTTTTCCGTTGCCTTTCTTAACTTACAAATGAAGATAATTGTTTTCTTTTATGCTAACAAAAATGTTAAGATGTAAAATGGATGACGCATCTACTATAAGGTGTCAGATTGGAGCCAGATTGGAGCGCCCGTATTTGTCCACGTGTCTCTCCTCCACTAATAAAGGTGTGCTTCTATTTCCCATTTGAAGTGCACTTCTCTGCTTACCTGCGGATGAAGAGCCAGAGTGCTCTGCCCCTTCAACAACATCTTATCGTGTACTTATCAAAAAAAAAACATCTTATCGTGTTGCATTGTTCATTTGGCATTGTGGATTATCATCTGCTCTGATCGCCTACTACCGAATTATAGGTCGATATTTCAACACCCCCTTCAAGATGAGCATTCAACACGCTCATCTTGCACATAAAAGCGGCTGCTGGAAGAGCCTTTGTGAAAATATTAG
>JAOWBN010009216.1:0-11054 GCA_028565015.1 Pinguicula moranensis | reverse complement strand
AAATAAACCACTACACAACATTTATGTTACTTTCTAAATTCTAGTTGATGTTTATTTCATATTTTTGATAATTTTTTAATATAATTATTTTTAATAGTTTAATACTTTGTTGGATGGTTGTTTAATCAAGAAATAAAAAAGAAAATGACAAATAAAAGTTAAATTTTTAACTAATGTCAATGGGTATTTTTTTAAAATTTTGTGTAATAGATAATAATTATTATAATTGTTGTTTAAAATAATATCTTAATAAAAGTATTATTAAAATAATATTTTTACAAAAAAAAAACTATTAAAATAACAATAATATTAATCTTGTATTTTTTTAGCATGCTGGTTCAGTTGTGCAGAAGCCAGAAGGCAATGAACTATGTCAATTCTAGAAGAAGATTTTTGAGCATGGCAATGGCTTATTTAACTAGTTAATTAACTAAATCAGTATCTGACTCTGATGCATTTATACATAATAAAGGTCAAGTTCAGTTACTATTTATTTTTGATGCAATATGTTTTGAGTGTGATATTGATATCTCATATGGATTATTAAAATAAATGTAAAACAACTTATAGGAGAATGTATGATAACAATCAATAACCTTTTATAAAAGTTTTTATCAAAGTAAATCACATTCACTTATAAATTGATCCATATACGTATTTTCACCTGAGGCTCGAGTCCGATAAGCTGGGTCTAATAAAAGTTTAACAAAGTATCAAAGTCAGGTTCAAGTGCTGGTGGTTCGCTTGATGGTTTGGGATAATCATAAGTATGTTGGGCTCAAGACCGTTTAAAATTTAAATTTCAACAAGGTTTGCCCCACTGAAATTGGAGAAATGATATAGCGCAATAAATTTTAGCAAAAAAATTACAAAAATTATGGGCTCCGTGTATTTAACATGATTGTGATTGGTGATTAACACGTGAGGATAGGTTTTTAACACGCAGGATCCACCATTCTTATAATTTTCTTGCTAAATTTTTTTGCGCTATATCATTTTTCTTGAAATTGAGGAGTATTGGAGTCAGAGCCGGACATTAATTGGAGCCACGGCTCGACTAATTCATACTCCTTTGGTTGGGGCGATAAATTCATAAATTAGATTAAATTACCATTTCCACCTATCAAGCCGGCTCCATAAGTAAATTGCGACGGCGCTCGTAATTCACTTCTGAACCCTACAATTCAGCAGACGTCGTTGCCGTCGCCACTCCTTTCCTCCGCGGCCACTTCGCCATGCCGATGTTCCTTCGGGTGGACGGCCCCTCCCCTGCCATCATAGGAATCATAGGCGCCTTCGGGCCAAGAGTTCCTTCCGGTCGCGACTTGGCTTAACGATCTCTCAAGTTTTTTGTTTTTTTCTGAAAAACTAATGTTTATATTCATATAATAAAAATTTCATGTACCTAATATAGGTACTAATACAAAGTAGTGCCATATGGCCACATTACAACATGTCTTGTACGTTGACTAGCTCGACGTAATCTTTTCCACCAATCTAACAAGTCAAGCATTTCTTACTCTTCTTTGTGTGTAACTAAGAGTGAACTACCAAGACTTAGCATTGAAATTATAGTTATTATTCACTTTTCAATCAGAACAATCGTCATATTTATCAACATATTCATTCATTTGTGGCATGAATACATAGTTTAGATGTTTTCAAGAGAGCATTGAACATTGCTTTGCTTTTAACGATCCGATCCCCACTTTAGGGTTTACTTTCCTAGTATAGAAAGGAAACTTTAATATCAACTTTTTGTTGAGAGAGAATTAAATGCTCTTAATTCAATTAATTAGTTAGGGGAAATTAGAACTCGCCGACTTGGTTAACGATTAATGAGCTTAGAAACTGGAATTGGAATCATCAGTCTTCGTTAACTGGCCGTTCAATTGATTCTAATTAATTGATCCCCGCTCGGAACACAGTAAAGACATTAGGATTAGTTGATGGGCCTAATTGGGCCTGTCGAATACCTAAAGTAAGTTGGTTGAACAGAATAATAGCACATTAAGTGATCCCTGATTCAACTACTAATAAAAAAAAATTGATTCTAATTAGTTGATTCACTGTAGCATGATTTCAATTATTTTTAAAAAAATATTATATTACCGGTGATTAATGATCAATTTGTTAAATCGCCAATTACAATTTTCCAATGGATGAATCGTAACTAAATCGAGGCTATACGGTTAACTCAATTATGACGGTTCATGGCATATAAACCTACTCTTGGGGAAATTGTCCTTTAAACTAATTATATGGAAATTGTCGATCGTAGACTATTTATGCAAATACTATATATTAAAGTGCAAATTTAATTGAAGATATTAAGATGCGCTGAGCTAGGACTTTCTTAGTCTTTACTCAGTATAGGCGGGAAATTAATATCAACTTTTTAGTTCATAGAGAAGCAAATGCTCCTAATTCCATTAATTCGTTAGGCAAATAGTGTGCGGTAGGTCTTTTACTTAATCCTGCAACTGCAACTCACCCTCTGAGTACATTCACATCCGGGCTTCAGGATCCTCATCCTCTGAGTACATTCACAAGAGGAAGAGAAAAAAAAATGGATCGAAATGAAGAATTTGCCTTATCCCAGTTGCGGACATCAGTTCAAGAGCTTGGTGGTACCACGGAAGTAAGTTATTTTTATTCCATTTCTCTATCGTTCTTACATACGTTAAAGTTTAGTTCTTGAATCCTGTGAGGTTCTGTTGGAAATCCCATACTGATTAGAAATAAGCATTGTAGAGAAATAACCAAAACATAACTTGAATAAGGCCTTTTGGGATATCAGCCCCAATAACAAAACCGTGAGGGATGGAGCCCAGAGCGGGCAATATTATTCAACTTATGTAGGGTAGTCTAGATAATTCTACAGGTTCTCTTTTTTAAATTCCTTGTTTTTTTGTTTGACAGGGGTTTGGGGATCCTACTCTGATGAGATTCTTGATTGCAAGATCAATGGATACTGGTAAAGCTGCAAAGATGTTTGTCCAGTGGCAAAAATGGAGGGCTAGCTTCGTGCCCCCGGATGGCATACCTGAATCCGAAATTCAAGATGAGTTGGGTTCAAAGAAACTTTTTTTGCAGGGCCTAACAAGACAAGGTCACCCACTGGTCATTATTAAAGCTAAAATGCATTTCCCTGCTAAAGATCAACTTCAATTCAAGAGTGAGTATAATCTGTTATCTTGTTTTCATCAGATCTTCTGACCAAGTCTATGTCTTTGCCTTGTATTGTCTGCTGGTGTGCCACCACAAAGGTTCATTATAATCTGGTTCTCATAATGTGTGAGTTCTTAATTGTATCAGAAGTGTGGAGGGCCATAAGATTATGAGCCAAATTTTGCTTAGGCTTGGATTAGAATCCAACTTTTGCTTAGCAGATAGTTTGGCCATTAGTTAAGGTTAACAGTCAAATTTGCGTTGCTGGAACTGAAAGCTTTCTTTTAATTACTTATTGTACACTTGCACCACTGGCCATTAGTTAAGGTTAACAAGGTCTAGTTCAGTTTATATTTGTTTCTGATGCAACCATTCCCTAATCCTGCAGAATACGTGGTTTATTTTCTGGACAAAGTCATTGAAAGGTATAGTTCTAATCCAATCTGTGGTGATTTAGATGCCAATATGTTTGGCCACATATATCAGGAAGTGAACTTTGAGGTTCTTGACTTGTTGGTTTTAAACTTCAAGGCGAAAATGCCGCAGATTAGGAATAGAATCTTAACTTCTGGGTGTGAGTGGAAAACTACTAGACATTTTATTGACCATGAGAAGATTTAGTGGATTCGGCTCAACAATGGTTCGGCCCTCGGCCCAATGGGCTTAGGCCCGTTGAAGCGTAAGTGTGTGTTGGCTAACATATAAAATGGATGTGAGCTACTCTCTTATAAGTGCTCACGGGTTCATTATCATATGGTCGTACTTGTGTAATTGTGGGTTTCACATACCTTTGGATCTCTATTGAGCTGTTAAGTCATATTAGCTTTGATACCATGAAAATATTTAGTAAATGGGCTCGGGCCCAGGCCCGATCTAGTAGTAAGTAGGCTTAGGCCCGTAGAGGTGTGCTCGTGTGTTGGCTAACATATAAAGTGGATGTGAACTACTCTCTTAAAAGTTAGGGATGACCAAATCGACCAAATCCCCGATTACCCAAAATAAGTCAGGTAATCAGGACGAGTTCGGGTTTATGGTATGAATCCCATCAGGAAAATGGGTAATTGAAAAAATGGGTTCAGGTATTTTTTTTAGTTTTTACATTATAATTTTTTGGGAATTTTGAAAAATACCCAAAAATCGATCCGTCCCGAAACCTGAAGTCCCGAATTTTTCGGGTATTTGGTTCTTCGGGATGTGAATGAAACCAGAAATCTAATTCCATTTCTTATTGGCCATACCCAAACCGATTACCATTTGACCAACCCTATTAAAAGCTTTAGTAGTGAGGTATATTAGATAGTAACACCACCATACTTCGGGGGTGTTTTGCGCAGACCCTCTTATGCTTATAATTGGATTATAAGAACTTTTTTTGAAAAAATAAGAGTTATTATTTGGCGGGAAGGTGCTTATAATTGGATTATAATTTTTAGAAGGCTGCGCAAAACAGGGCCTTCATAGTAATTGTTGCAACCATGGTTTTCTGTTCTTATTCCTAAATTTTTCTTGCTATTTCAGTGGTTTTAGAAGTAATCAAATAGGCAACGAAAAGATGGTTGTCATTTTAGATATGGAAGGGATGTCCTTCAGAAACGTGGATGCTCGTGCTTTGATCACTGGCTTTCAGTTCCTGCAAGTAAGTGGCCTTCCTATATAATTCACCAAACGAAATATATCCAGTAAATCTCGCATTTAAACAGCGTCTCTGGTTACTATGTAATTCACCAAAGAAACCTTTTTTACAATCCCTGTACCTTGCTGTTGGAGTTTCACTTATTGAGCTTAAAATGAACAAAATTCTTGTTTGCAGTCATATTACCCCGAGCGCTTGCGCAAGCTCTACATCACAGACATGCCTGGATTCTTCTTACGCATCTGGAAATTCGTAAGCCGCTTCCTCGAGAAAGCTACTAAAGAAAAGGTACATGAAGCATACAATACAGTACACTTTGTCTGTTTGGATTGAATTGTTTGGAAGAAGCAGAGCAGCATGTTTGAAACTGAGCTCTTCAATCCTGCAGATTCTTATAGTGACGAATGAAGACGAAAAAAGAGAAATGATTCGAGAAATCGGTGAAGAAGTTTTGCCGGAGGAGTACGGCGGCCAGGCGAAATTTATCCTCATTCAAGATTTTGTGCTACCTCGATTGAACAACAACTAATATGGTCTGTAACTAGAGAAGCATATAGTGTTGTATTGTAATTTGGGTCTCCTTATACAAATGAACAAGAAGCGAATAAGACGGGTGATACAAAGACACTGTTGTTTAGGATTTAGGGTTTTAAAATGGGTCTATTAATTTATAGTGTTTTAATTAATGAAGTGGTTGAAATTTATATATCAAATGACGCAATATATTTTGAGTCATAAAAACAATCTCATTATATAATTATAAGGATAAGACTACGTAAATTTGACCCTAAATTCTAAACTTAGTCAATAATATATACTTAAGTAAGTTGTGGTTGTCGGATACAAACACATTGTTGTACTTGGCTTTTACTTCTCTTTGCTTGTCCTCCTTTGGATGTGTCATGTGTTTGCATGTTAGCTTGTCTAACTTTTTTTAAAAATATTAGTGTAAAGTTTCAAAAACTCTAGAAAAAATTTAAAATTAAAAGAAATGAGCCATTATAATTATATATTAAATATAAATAAGATTTTAAAAATTAAAAAAATAAATAAATTATAAAATGGTTCAAACCGGCTGAGGGAGTAGCCCAGCCTCGGCTTGGACCCCCTAGGTTCATTATTATTTTTAAAATACATTAAAGTTTAGGCCCATTTCGATCCTAAAAAAATAAAAATAAAAATTAATTCATGAAAACTTAAATCCTTGTCATCTGAGATTCATTGTTTTTTTTTTAAAAAAAATACATCAAAGCCCAGGCTTATCCTGACCTTAAATGTTTTGAGTTGTTAAAATTATTATTTTTTCATAATTGTTGAGTACTTAAATTATTTTATTGTCTCCAAAAATACAATTAATTATCCCCCAAAACTTTTGTCCCCGTAATTTTTTTTGGTTCCTTTAATTTTTTTTTTCTAAATCCGCTATTGATTCAGACCCACCTATAAGAACTCTTTTGGTTGGAAAAAAAAAATGAAGAAGCAAAGTTTCAAAATATTTGTAACTGAACTTCAAAAAAAAATAGAAGCAGCCGTTGTGATTGAACAGAAGTATATATAACTTAACAAAAAAAAACAGAAGTATAATACTTGTACTTATTTTTATTTAATACTTGTGACGGGAGATTTTGCAGAATTATATTAATTTAGTTTAGAATTACCGAGCAAAAAAATTAATTTGGAATATAGGTGGCGGGGAAATGGGTAAAACTGAGAGGCTTTGGCTTTGAAAAATCCCAGGGTCAATTTGTTGCGTTATGTCTCATTCAAGTCCCGTGATGGAAGAATAGGATCTTTTGTACTTTTATTATTTTTCATTTTTTTAAAGTTTGAATGTTTGAAAAAATTATTTAAAAAAATGTAAAAATATTTTTTTTTACAAATTTTATTTATTTACATAGATGATAAGTAGAATGAGAAAAATAATTTGCATCTTACCTACTTTTAAAAAAAAATTCTGGCTGAAAATAAAAAAAATGAGAAGTGAAGGAAATTTATACTCTAATATTTCTTAGAGCTTCAAAACATGCCCATAGTATAAACACTCGCACTAAAATAATATAGAAATGTAGGACTGCGTGTCCACGTACAACATCAATACCAAGAAGGAAGTGGAATAATTGACTACCTAGTGAAAAAGGGCACGATTAGACAAAACACTAACTTTTGGGACACTACCCATTTGTCACAAATTATACCAAATATGTTGCGGTTAAATAAATGAGGTCTATCAAACTTACGCACGGAATAGACACGATATATTTGTCAATTTGTATTAGTTTCCCGATCATTAACAAGTTTAATATTTTTAATTTTTGAAATATTTATTTAAAAAAAGCGGGGTTAAATTTATCTAGATAAGATTTTTAAAAGGTGGAGTGGACAGGGTGTCTACAAACTATAGTACTTAATTTCGGCTCCGTTTTGTGCTTTGAGATTTAGTGTGTTTTTCCTTTGGTTTCTACTTCGGCTCTGTTTTGCGCAGACTTTTTTCTACTACTTCTTCTTATTTTTTAAAGGGGTCCTGTTTTGCGCAAGTACTTAAAAGATTACTATTTTTACAATACAGGTGTCTCGGAGTGTCAAAAAAAATTTGAAACCGCCATACCGGAGCTTTCGTCGCTACCGCCGACCTGCCGCCGGTCGCCGGATAATTTTGTTGAACTATCCAAAATAATTTGTAGAAGCATTTGCAAATACAGTTGAGTAGGACTGGAACCAAAATCTCAAAAATTTAAAAAGTTCAAAACAACCCCTTCGTCCCTAATTATGCCACAATATTAACTTGATTTTAGGCATTCACTTTATCTTATCATTTGTTTGATATGCAATTCGACGTATTTAGGCTAAAATTATAGAAATGATCAAACAAATTATTATTATTTTTTATGAGATAGGAGGGGCCAGGGCCTACCTATATACTCCATTGGTTTCCCCTACCCATCACCCTACAATATAGTATATTTTTATTTGTGTATGAGCGTGGATCTTATTTCCCCTTGGGCGGCGGAAAATAATGTTAAAATAATAGGAATTCATGAGGCATTTTGTGGGCGAGGAGAAAGATAGGAGAAATGGCTAACAGTTTGAATTTGATTTGACTTTTTTTAGTTCATTTTCTAATGTTTTAAAAGTGCAATTTTTTATTTTAAGTTCGACATCAGCGATTCAAAAGAAATAGAAGGTAAACTAATGTTTCAAATTATTTTTAAATAGTTTTTGCAAAACCTTTATGGACGATAGTAAGCCATTATCTATAGTTATCCTCCTTAGTCCCTTGTTTGGTGACCAAATTCTTTTGGTCCGCTGCCCATCGGATAGCGTCCAGACAGAGTTTAATAACGGACACTCCAATTTTTTTGTCCGTATTAAGGGTTTTCGCAACTCTTCACTTATCTAACATGGATAAAAGCCTAAATTATCCTTACACTTATCATTTATTATAAATGCATCAGGTATAAATGATATATTTCTTTTAAATTGTTTTATTAATCAATTATTTTTTTAATTATTATAATAATTAATTAAATTTATTTAAATTATTATAATAATTAATTAAATTTATTTAAATTATTATATTAATTATTTAAATTTATTTAAATTATTATATTAATTAATTAATTTTAGTTCAATTATTATATTAATTAATTTAATTTATTTTAATGTTTATATTAATCAATTTAATTTATTTGAATTTTATATTAATCAATTAAATTTATTTGAATTTTATATTAATCAATTAAATTTATTTTAATTTTATATTAATTAATTAAATTTATTATATTAATTAATATAGTTGGGAAGGACAGTTTGATAATATCACTTTATTTTCCTAATATTGTAGGTAATCCACCTCGATATCGCCAAATATCAAACAAGCGAGATCGATAAGCTGCTATCCATATTTGCACTACCAAACGGCGGTCGAATAAATTGATCTAGAATAAATTTGGAGTTATCCTCGAAATCGAATAACTTCAATCAGGACACCAAACGTACCCCTACAGTTCAAAGAATGACAGAAGAAGTAAATTTTGGCAATATAGCAACACAAAAATGTATTAATTAGATTCTCAACTAAGTTAGAATATGAGAAGTCAGAACAAGATTATTTCTATTGCGACCTTATATATATTGCATCATTTAATATATTAAATTTTATTAACTTCACTAATAATAAAAACAATAAAATTTTAATAGAAACTTTCGATCTAGTTCATTATTAATAAAAATAAATAAATAAATATTAATTATAACCATTCCTACGCCACTGCAACCCAAATGTCAGCAATCCTGAACCTTTATATACATAATACAATACACCTAACCAAAAGTTCATCGAACAAGACAAGCAAGCCTTTGACATGCAAAACTTTTAACAATTTCTCAAACCAAAACCCCATCCATACACCATTTGCTACAGCCTACTAATTCATAAGTACTCTGATGTTTCTCTATGCTCATAGTCTTTCAGTTTCAGACGGGGATCATCTGCTCCGCCACGCCGGCCAATGCCTGCATCATTCGGACAATTTCAACCGTGTCGTCAAGATAATATTTGGCTTTGCTAGGCTTCCGGCCAACCGTGCAGGCAAAGACTTCAGCGCTCGGAGCAATACAGGGGCTGGTCATGGAGTTCGTTATAAACTCAAACATGTCCTCATCCGATCTGTCGTCTCCGATGCAGAGGATGAAGTCTGCAGATAAGCCCATATCCTGCATCGATCCGAGGAGACGTTTGGCAACGAGGCCCTTGCTTACGCCCTGCGTACATGTTCAAGAACAGTGAATATCTTACCTTAGGAACAAAATGCAAGGTCAAGGGGAAAGAAAATTATATTGATTCGCCAGTTTCGCATGGATTAACAAAGGGATATGCGGATATGACAGAAGCTCCTTTCATTCTTTCATCAGGGAGATACCGGGATTTAAACTCATGACAATGAGAATATGGCTACAGCCAGTAAGTATAGAATTCGGGATACCTGTGGTTTAACCTCGACACAGTTGAGGCCGCTCTTGACTGTGACTGGTTCGTTTGCAAGCACACTTTCAAGGTG
Organism: Pinguicula moranensis; assembly: GCA_028565015.1. NCBI lineage: Eukaryota > Viridiplantae > Streptophyta > Magnoliopsida > Lamiales > Lentibulariaceae > Pinguicula > Pinguicula moranensis. The sequence continues at coordinate 1,193 of JAOWBN010009216.1, read as the reverse complement.
ATCGAGAATTTCCTTAGCTTGACAGGATCCAAAATCAGGATCTGCATCCTCATAACACCAAGCCATAGCAGTTTCCTTGGGATCGATCACTGATCCATCAGTTGTTTCTGTGTATAGTTGCATAACAGGTTCGGCTATCTGCTTCCAGTTGCACTCCACCACTGGCCCGCATGTTTCCCATTCTTCGTCTCTCTTCATCCTGCCAAATCCAATTTTCTTTAGCATGGAATATCAAGGATAGAAGTATAAATGCAGGGAGTTAATTATATACCTTATGAAATAGCCATGTTCGGCAGCAATTCCCAGCTTGTCACAGGACACAAACCAGTCAGACAGCTCGTCCCTTCGTCTTGCACTGACGATGAAAACCGTGTTGTTCTTGTCTCTGCATAAGCTGTTCAAGATATCTAGAGTTTTCGTGCTTGGTTTCTTGTCAATTGAGCTTTGAGGCATTAAAGTTCCATCATAGTCCAGAAGAATGGCTCTTGTTCTAGTCCTTTTGTAAGCTGAAACTATGTGCTCCATGGCTAATTTTCGGAAATTGGAATCAAGAGCAACAACCCTAAAGCGTAAGCCAAACCCTATCCCCCAACATCTACGGAAAACATGATCCTTACAAGTTCTTTCAAGATCATGCAAGAAACTGCGAGCCCAATAGGCCACATGATGTGTGCTGACATACTTGTAGTGTTTTTCATGTCTCAATTGTTTCTCCGGCTCTGATATTACAAGGGCTGTGTCCATTGCCTCTGCCACCATATCAATATTCCAAGGGTTGACCCTAATTGCACCACTTAGAGAAGGGGAACACCCGATGAATTCAGATAAAACCAACATGCTCTTTTTTGCGGCATCTGTTTCCCTTCCCAAAACACCATCCAACGTTTTGTTCCCTTGTCGACTAATAATGTATTCATAGGGGATGAGATTCATCCCATCCCTAACTGCTGTAACCAAGCAACACTCAGCCACAACATAATAAGCAATTCTCTCATAAAACTTCAGGGGTTGGTCAATTAAGACGACTGGATCATATCCTGGTTGTCCAAACATCTCATTTATTCGCTTAACTGTTGCATATGTCTCATCCTGCACTTCCTTAACATCTTTTCCTCGGCCTCTAGCAGGATTAGCTATCTGCACCAAAACGACCTTTCCTTTCTTCTCTGGGTGCTCCAATAGGAGCTGCTCCA
>JAOWBN010009205.1:0-11054 GCA_028565015.1 Pinguicula moranensis | reverse complement strand
GGCTTTAAGTTGATTGGCTAAAATAAGAATTCCTTAATTTGGTGAACACTCGGATTTCTGTGCTTGATATTTTCTCATCAAGATTACAAACTAGCAAAATATTAGAATATCAGTAAATAAAATTATCGTGAAAATCTTAATTATTTACTAGTAGACAAAGTAACAATGGGCAGATGAATGCAAATACTGAAAAATCTTTCTCTGACTTGAAAAACGTGCCCATCTACCGTCTGAGGAATGGCCGCAGAAGCATGTGAGTTCGGCTGCCGAATGGGTTTTCACCGTAGTGATCTTCTTCCGGGCGGGTTTTCCCTGGAGGACGATTGAGGCAGGACTCTTTCGCTTCAGGTTTCTCCTATATTCTATATCAAAATGCCAAATCGGCAAGAGATGAACAACTTAAGCACCGAAGTGAAAAAGCAAGACAAAGAGAACGATATAATTGGCAAAGGGAATGGAAGGCCAATAAAGTCAGAAGGGATTGAAAAGATAAGAGAAAACTCTGTGGTACTCTACTTTACTAATATACCTGATGGGTATGATTCACTGGATATGAGAAGAATCTTTAGAGAGCATGGAATCTTCACTGATGTATATATTCCGGGAAAGCTAAACAAAGCTAGGAAGAAATTCGGCTTTGCCACATTTAAGTCATATATGATATAACTATGACTTTACCACACTCTTCCAAGGCATACTGGTAGGGCATAACAAGTTGAAGGTGAACTATCCCCGTTATAGCAGAGAAGTTGAATCAAGCAGGCCACATCCTACTCCGATGACTGAAACAGGTAGACAAAGACTAGCTAAACCTTTGGAGCCTCAAATACATGAGTTAGTATTTCCACCAGAGGAGAACAACAGAGTGGACATATTTAGGCCAACAATTGAGGAACAAGCTTGGCTCAAAGGTGCGGCAGTCTTTGAATTACATGATGGAAAGGACCTAGCTCAGCTGAATACACTACTACAGCTCATCAGATATACTGACTTTCACATAGACCCACTCCCAGAATGGAATACATTTCTTATCGTCTTCAAGACTGAAAAATGCCAGTACAAATTTCTTAATGAGTCTAATTTAGAGATTGTAAAGAGCATAAAAAGAGTATGACCCTCGAATCATGGTGATGAGCCACAACCAGAGGAATGATCGTGCTGAATTAAGATTGAAGGTATCCCAATCAAATGCCAAGGAATAAGGTTCTATTGCTAGATTACTAGAAAAGTCAGGAAAATAGAGATGATAGACGACTTTGTACCAGCAACTAGGCGGTTCCGCGAAGGTAAAGTGCTGCTACGCACTTGGATCTCAAGCCCCATTCACTTACAGACAGATATCCGAGTGGGCTCTCGAAATTATTCGATTTACATATCGGAAGATACGGAAAAACTATTGGTCGGAGCTCCGATTCCGACTGCTAGAAGAGGAATAGGGAAATGAAGACACATTGTACAGAGTGGACGGATTGGTCACATCTCCAGCCGAAAGTATGTAGGGCTGAAAGAAAGATGGTGATAGTGTGGCAGAAAGTACAAAGACAACAGCCCGCCGCCTTAAGTGAGATAGAACAAGAAAAAGATGAGTTTCCTGTCCTAGTGGGCCGAATAGTTACTGGGCTGGTCCCTAAGAAATCAACTGTTGGACTCTTGAGTGAAGGTGATAAACAGATATTAATTGATGGTGGATCTAGTTCGGTAGTTCCACTCCCTACTACATTAAATAATGAGGCTGCTAAGCACAAGGATATATCGTCTATGGGCTATGACCCTCTTCCTATGGCAAGGCTATACAGCTCTCCTCCTGGTTCACTATTGGAGATTAATAGACAATCAAGAGCAAGCAGTGAAAGGCACACTACTATGATAAATCAACAGATACAATCTGCGGTGACCGAAAATGCTAGACCAAGAATAGTAATTATAAATGGGAGGGCATATGAGATACTACAGTTTGGTCATCACTTGGGAATCCGGTTCCCCAGTTTGTCTGAGCAACAATTAATACAGAGGTTCTCAAGTACGGAGGCCAGGGATCAAGAACTAGCCTCGGAAAATCTACACAACATTGAATTAGAAGATGATTCTATGGATATCGTATCAGGTGGTATAAGGGATCTTTAATGCGACTTCTCTCCTATAACATCTGGGGGTTGGGGCAGAAACATAAGCAGCAAGATGTAAGACAACATATAGCGCAGATAAGGTTGAGATGATATGTATTCAAGAAACAAAAATGGAAGAGATATCTCCTCAAGTTCCATATGCACTATGGGGGACAAAGGAAGTGGAAACGAGATATCAGGCATCATTGGGCAGCTCAGGGGGCATTCCATGTAGCTGGAGAGAAAACTCCTTTAAAGTAAATAGAAGTTGGGAAATACCTGGTGCTGTGAGAGTGGAAGGAATATGGATGAGTAATGAAAAAAATGTCTGTATAATCAGTATATACTCCTCATGTCCTTTTGATCTAAGGAAACAACTGTGGGAAGGAATCCTACGCCAACTACAATTGGTACAATCTGAAAATTACTGCTTGCTTGGAGATTTCAACTTTGTACTTCATCAATCTGAGAAGCTAGGCTCCACTTTAGTTCCTGACTCTGAAATCGCAGCATTTGACAGTTTTTTAACGGTTGCACAAGTAATTGATATACCTTTAGCAGGCTGTAATTATACCTAGTTTACAGCGGATGCAATAATAGGGAGCAGACTTGACAGGATTCTGATCAATGACAATTGGCTGCAATCTTGGCCATTGATGCAACAACTGGCTCTCCCCAAGACAGTATCTGACCACTGTCCACTATTGTTCTCTGAAATTCAAAAAAACTGGGGGCATATCCCATTTAAAGTCTTCGATGTCTGGCTGAAGGAACCTAGTTTTGTCCACTTGGTTGAAGAAAAATGGGCTCAAGCAAAATTCACTGGAGACTGTGGTTATATCCTCAAAGAAAAATTAAAATCCCTCAAGCAGGATATGAAGAAGTGGAATAAAGAAGTGTTTGGAAATGTAAATGTCAGGATTAGGAATCTACGAGAAAACATTGCTTCTTTGGACAGTATACTAAGCACTAGACAACTATCTGCGGGTGAATCTTCACAGAGGAAAGAATATTGGCAATCCCTACAAATTTTGTCAAAAACAGTAGAGTTCTATTGTGTACCAACAGTCTAGACACAAATGGCTACAAAGTGGAGATGCAAATACAAAATATTTTCACTCTTGTGTTAACAGGAATAGGTGAAGGGATGGGATACAGTGTCTGTTAGTTGCAGGAGAATGGCAGGATGAAGTACAAGTGGTTAAACAAGAATTCAAATGGTATTATGAACAACTATTCTCCTAACACTCTTAGATCATGAATATAAATATGAATATAGGCCCTCCACAGAAGGTTACAGCTGGGGAAAATATTATGCAGACAACTAAGTTAACAGAGGCCAAAAATTACAAGTGCAATGGTGAAATGCAAAGGCAGTAAAAGTCCTGGGCTAGACGGCTACAACCTCAAATTCATCCAAAAATTCTGGAATATCCTCAAGGAGGATTTTGTGAACTTCTTTAAAGAATTTCATCTAACTACAACTCTGATTGCAGGATTAAATGCATCTTTCATTGCATTACAGCTAAAGGGAGTGAACAACATAATTCCAGAGGAATTCAGACCTATCTCACTTATAAATTGCACTTACAAAGTCCTTGCTAAGGTGTTGGCTGCTAGATTAAGCAAAGTGATCTCTCCTATCATCTCTAAAGCTCAATCAGGGTTTATAAAAGTCAAATATCTTGGGAATAACGTCTTATGTGCAAATGAAGCTATTGATCTGGACAAAAAAACTGGAGCAAGCTGTACACTATTCAAAGTTGATTTCAAGAAAGCTTTCGATTCTATTCACTGGAGTTATTTGATGAACCTGATGAAGCTGCTAGGATTCGATGATAAATTCTGTACATGGATCTTTTCCTGCATAAGCTCAGCATCTATTTCTGTACTCATAAATGGATCTCCTACTCAACAATTTCAAACTCAACGGGGGATACGACATGGTGATCCCCTGTCACCCTATTTATTCCTCAATGCTGCGGAAGGATTAAATCTAATGCTATCAAAAGTAAATGAGCTATCATTATACACTGGATTCACTGTAGGAAGTCAGGCTCTCACCCTAATTCAATATGCGGATGATACCTTAACTTGGGGCAATGGAAGCATGAATGACATCATGGCTGCTAAGAATGTATTATGCTGGTTGGAGGTAATGTCCGGATTGAGGGTAAATTACCACAAGAGCATGCTCTACTGGATTAATATATCATAGGTGAAACCCAGAGGCTAGCAGATACATTACACTGCAAGATAAGGAAACTACCAACTAAGTATTTAGGGCTGCCTCTGGGGGGCAATCACAAAAGATTATCCTTATGGGAACTAGTGGTAAACACTGTCCATAATCGCCGGCAGAAGTGGGAGAATAGCTATATGTCATTTGGTGGAAGACTAGTGCTTGTTCTGCAACACCTCCCAGTCTATTACTTTTCCATGTTCTTAGCTCCTAAGCAAGTACTCCATACGATTGTCTAGCTACAGAGACAATTTTGTGGGGAGGAGATACAAAAGCAAAGAGAAAAATAGCTTGGATCCCTTGGAAACAGATCACGCAGGCAAAAGGTCAAGGGGGTCTGGGGATTTTGGAATTAGAATCATTCAATGAGGCCCTATTTGGGAAGTGGTGTTGGAAGGCTATATCAGATCAGACTAACTGCTGGTCGGATATTCTAAAATATAAATATGGTGATCCTAGACGAGCAATATACTTTGAGGATCATGGAGCCCTTTCCCCACGGCTATACTCAACTTGGTGGAAGGATGTACTTTGATGTGTGAGGATAGATAGCTGGTTTTGGCGAAATACAGTACGAAAAGTTGGGAATGGGGAGACTGCCTTATTTTGGGAAGATAGATGGTTGGGCATGAACAGATTCTGTGAGGTGTATACCAGACTATATTCTGCTGCAGAAGACAAATATCAGACAATCTCTAGCAAAATCAATACTGTAGGTGGCATATAGAGCTGGAATTGGTCGTGGAGGAGGGATCTATTCTCATATGAATCTAACCTATATCTGCCTCAACTAGAACAGGAGCTCGCTGAACATATTCCACAACAATATAGTGATAAATGGCTCTGGGTCTCATCTGGCAATGGAGTATATTCTACTAGAAGCGCTTATCATGAAATCAGATCTTCAAAAAATCAAAACTTACTAGATGATCCATTACTAGCTTCCTTATGGGATGATGTTGCCCTACTCAAAATCTTGACATTTAATTGGCGGTTGCTACATGATAGAATTCCTACTCTGATCAATATGCAAAAATGGAACATCTTCATTAGATCACCAACAAGCTTGCTGTGCAAGTTCTGCCAGTTGCACGAAGAAGCTACAAATCACTTCCTCACAATATGTAGCTGGTCTTCTGAACTCTGGATGTGGATCTATGCTTGGATGGACACACCGTTCATCTTTCACCTAGATCCACGCATAAATTACCAAGGCCATATCTTACTGTCCTCTTGGCAAAATTGCAGGAAACTCTGGAAGATGATATGGCTCCTAGCGAATTGGCGAATCTGGATCTACAGAAATGCAGTAATTTATAAGGCTGAAGGGAAAAGCCAGCTCAAGTGCTTGAAGAAATACAGATACAAAGCTGGGAGATAGTTCGGAGGAAAAAATACTGCTGGTTATACTTTAGTAGACTGGCTTAGATTGCCCAAATGTGTTATGATCTAAGGACTAACTCTAGCCCATCTGTAATTCTTTTATTCATTCTAATAATATTCCTTAACCAAATTTTTTTTATCCTGAATTCGCAATAGATATTCCAGGAAGAAAACTCGACACTGCTTCCTAGATAGATGCTGAGTACCACCCATGTACCATAACCATCATCATTGGATCATATTACAAATACTAAGAAAACTTGACACTGCTTCCCACTCCCAATGCACACTGTATGGGGTGACGTACATGAAATGAAGATTTTAGGAATTGGAATATGTCGAGAGTTGGTATACTGATTCTGGAGATAGTTCATTGAGTGTGGAGCTGCATCTTTTAGTGGTGAGTGTCGCTTCATGATTGTCACTTGATATTACGTTTGGATTGTTACCTGCTTGTTCAAATTCCTATATTAACCGGGTATACTAGAGCAATGATAAGCTTTTCTGGGATTCCTAAATCGCATTTATTTAGTCTTCTAGAGAGAGAGATTGTTATAAAAAAAAAAGGTTGAATGCATGCTTAATGTGTGTTGTAATACTGTTTGTTATTAGAAGTAAAGTTGTTTTTATCAAAATGTGGAACATTTTTCAACAATCATATTAGCCAATGAAGAAACCACTTGACGGAACTTGAGATATTAAAGGGTGCTCAGTTTGTTCTTGATCTGTGAAAAGGTAAAGCCTAAACCTTTTTGAAAATCAATGCAAGTCTAAGGCATGGTCAACTTTTGTTCCTTATGTCCCAAATACTATCTTGCCTGGGCTAATTGCCTTTGTTACATCACTTCTTGTTGTTATCATGGTAATAATAAGATTAATGAATTATGGCCATGAGCATAAATTTCCTCTCAATCTTACAATATAATCCTTGCTCATTATGCTTCACAATTATAGCTGTCTCATGCTCACTCAGTTCATGTATAAGCATAATGGGGACTGGAAAAAGGTTCATAGTGTGTATTCAGTCAATCCATGCATGGATGCATGTTCATTTGTTTGCTGGTGCCAGATTCTGGGATGAAGTAGCACCTTAGAGCTAAATGTTCATTTGTTTGTATCCACTTTGAATAAAGGACCTCAGTTGGGAGGGAGTAGCAGAGGGTAATTAAAGTCAAATTGTCTCATATAGCTAGATGAATGCAGTTGCTACAAGTAGTGTGTTCAGGGAATAATGGATATTTTGAACTTTCTAAAATCTGACAGTTTGGTCGATAAAGATTTATTTGGCCCTGTTGGAATATGGGCTTTAAGGCCTATGTTCTATATAATTACTAGAAGCCCATGTTCTAGATAGTTCCTTGCCCATGCTCTAGATAATTCCTAGAGACCCATGTTCTAGATAAATTATAAGATTTTTTATTCCTAATTTATCCTTATGTATTTCTATATAAACCCATGTATCTCTTTAGTTCCAATATACAATTTTTCTTTACCTGATTCTATTTGGTATCAGAGTCTAAACCTAACCCTAGCCGTCGTCTTCCTTCCACTTAAAACCAAAAAAACCAGCCCCCTATCCTCACCACAAACCGCTGCCCCCTCTCTCCACCACACACTGTCGTCGCCCCATCAAACCAAAAATCACTGTTGTTCTTCATCTCTAGGTGGCCTCGTCCTTTGGCTGATATGTCTCTCTTCGCTCTCCATTAATGCAGTAAGAGTCTGGTTTGTCGCTTGATGTCTTTGGAAGACCTGATAGGTCTCCATCGTCGTGTTTTTGGAGATCTTTTCTAATCTCCATCATTTTCTATTAGGCGTGATTTGGGTATTCTCTCTCTTTGTACCCCTATTCTAAATTCTTGTGGAGCATTATGTCAGACACCTCAGACAAGAATAAAGAAGTCCGAACCAGCCATCTGGTCATCATTGCCCCACATCGATCTATCTCTTGAGCAACGAGTCATCATTATCTTGTTGAATGGCCAATATTTTTGAGCCTTATTCACTAGTCTGTGCTTATTCCTTGGAGGTAAATGAAAGCTGAGTTGGCTTTCTCAGACGAATAAACCCCCACCGAAGACCGATGCAAAAGCCCTTGAAGATCGGAATACTAACAATTCGATCGTCCTGGGATGGATGTTCCACTCCATGGAGATTACTGTTTACAACGTGTTCATGTGTCATACAACCATGTCAGAACTTTGGAGGAATCTCAAGTGCATTTTTGGGCATTCGCGGAATGACTCGCGTGTTTTTGAACTTCATCAAGACCTTAACCGTGCATCTCAGGTATCTATGGGAGTTTTTGTCGCTTAATATTTTGGCTATTTGCAAACACGCTGAGAAGAACTCTCTCAGTATGAGCCCTTGAGTGACTTTCACTGTAGCAAATGTGGAGAAGTGAAATCCAAGCGTCTTGAGCACCGCCATACATACCAGTTCTTGATGGGCCTTAAGCTCGAGTATGAGGCCCTTTGAACCCAGATCCTGAATACCACACCAATGCCAGGGCTATTTGATGCATTCGCCATAATTGAGGCAGATGAATGACGATGCGGTCTTCTTCCAGTTCTCGGCACACCTCAGTCTGCTGATTAGGTAGCATTTGCTGAATTCTCTGGTCCTTGCACTAGCCGTACTTATTGCCAGTACTGTCAGAAATTGGGTTACACTATTGATAATTGTTTCACCCTGAATCTCGAGTTGAAGAAGCAGTTTGATGAAGATCGGGTTGCAGGGCGTGGGGCGGGACACGGTCAAGGAACATCGTGTATGAGTGCTATTGTAGAGCATGCCACTGAGTCTGACCCTACATCTTCTACTTTTAGCCAGCTTCAGGCCCACCTCGAGATGATGGCATCTTCTTCCTCAGGTTCCACTACTGCTACATGTGCTCCTACTACCTTGCATGGTAAGTCCACTCACCCTGATTGGCCTCTCGAATCGGGAACTAATGACCATATGGTACTCCTCCATTACTATCCTTAAATGATTTTGTTCGCCTTGCTGATGGATCTTTAGTTTTCATTAGTGGTTGAGGTTCCTATTATTTATCCCTTGATATTACTCTCTATTTTGTATGTTATGTCCCTAAACTTACATATAGCATTCTTTCTGTCTATCGACTAGCCTCATAACTTAACACTACTGTTGTTTTCTTGCAACATTCTTGATATTTGTAGGACCTGCATACGAAGAAGATTTTTGGCCAGGGGTATGAGCGTGGTGGCCTCTACTACTTCAAAGACTTTCCATCGTCTGAGAAGTCGTCCTCATTGCAAGCCAGTGTGCTTTATTTTCGGCCATTTTGTTAGATTCTCGTAATTGCAACTTTTCTTCCAAAACACTAGTTATGTGGCATGTTCATCTTGGTCATGCAAACTTTTAGTATCTATACATGTTATTTCCCGACTTTAATAAAGTTTGCAATGATTCTTCCTTTCATTGTGTTGCTTGTGAACAATCTAAGCATACTAATACTTTGTATATTCCTCGTATGCATCGTTCCCCAAAGGCATTTGATCTTGTTCACTCGGATATTTGGGGGCCCTCACCTATCACCTCCCTCTCACAATATCGCTATTATGTCACATTCATCGATGACCACACACGTTGTACATGGGTCTACCTGATAAAAAAGAAGTCAGAAGTTTTTTCCCACTTCCGTACCTTTCTCCACATGGTCAAAACCTAATATAATACTGTGGTGCGGGCTATTTATCAGACAATGGACAAGAGTATATCTAAGAGAACTTTTGGGTTGAACTGAACAAAGGTGGGATTCTCCAACAACTTACCTGCCCATACACTCCTGAGCAGAATGGTATGGCAGAATGTAAAAAAATTCCACATCATCTCAGCAGTACGGTGTTTGATTCGAGGGATGGAAGTTCCTAAAACTTCTTGGCCCATGGCCATTTTCACTGCCACATACCTTATCAATAGGACTTCCAGTCGTATTTTTGGAGGCAGGGCACCATTACATGTTCTTTAATATGATAGTGTCCTCTTTTCCCTACTTCCTCGGATATTTGGGTGTACCTGCTTTGTACAGAACAAAAGTCTGACTCGCACGAAACTTGATGATAAGGTGGTTCGTTGTGTATTATTGGGCTACTCCTTCATGTCTAAAGGGTATCATTGCTATGACCCTCTAACCCGACATTATTATCATACCTTGGATGCTACTTTTTTGGAATTTGTCTCATACTTTTTAGGTACTTCCACGACTCCATCTGCTCCCGAGTACCTAGACTAGCTCTCATCCTATTCTAATCTTTGAACTATCCCCACTTTTTGTCCCTGCGGTCTACTCAGAACCTACGATCCCTTTAGATCATGAGTCTCCTATCGCCCGTCTACCAATTACTCAAACGTATGCTCGGCACCCACGCTCCACTACACTCCTGCTAGAGACTCTTCGGATTCAGGTAGTGTCTCACCTCTCTATCTGTCTATTATCCCTGCTCCCCATTATCCAACCCATGATAGACGAACTCCAGATCGCTTAACTTTTAAATGTTCCACTGACCATCCCATTTCTTTCCTATCACGGACTGACCACATCCTATAGGGCCTTCCTCAGTGCAGTTGACTCGATCTCCATTCCCCGGACCGCCCTTGAAGCTATCCAGAGTCCTCATTAGGTGACTGCCATACAAGCGAAAATAGATGCCTTGGAGTGCAACCGCACATGGGAACTTGTATCTCTTCCTGCAGGGGCATGGACTGTTGGTTGTAAGTGGGTTTGTACCATCAAATATTTGGCTGATGGTATTGTTGACAATTATAAAACCCATCTTCTGGCTAAGGGTTTCACGCAAGTTCCCGACAGGGATTTAGGTGCGACTTTTGCACTTTTTCCATCCTCGCCACAGTTCACCTGATTGTCTCTTTGACTGCCTTTCATTCTTGGTCACCGTATCATCTAAATTTCAAGAATGCTTTTTTGAATGAGGACCTGACTGAGACTATCTATATGGATAAACCACCGATGTTTTGGGTTGAAGGGGAGTATTTTGGGAATGTTTGTCATCTTTGCAAGTCCCTATATGGGCTGAAGCAATTTCCCCGTGCATGGTTTGGGTGGTCCAGTTATGCAGTTAGGTCTTTAGGCTTTACTCGATGTCAGTCTGATCATACCTACTTTATATGCTGAAACTCTCACAGTGAGTGTGTTATTCTATGTTTATATAGATGATATTATTATTACAAGAAATGATACACATGGCATCAATCGGGTAAAGCGCCACCTTGGAGTAGCATTTGATGTGAAGGATCTTAGCCCACTCATATATTTTCTTGGTATTGAGGTGGCAAGGTCT
>JAOWBN010009194.1:0-11054 GCA_028565015.1 Pinguicula moranensis | reverse complement strand
GGCACAATGGTAATTTCATCACAAATAAGGGCAAAACGGCAAATTCTCAATTATTAAGGGTAAAGTAGTAATTTCACCATTCTGTCCGAACAAAATAGTACAAGTGCAAGGGCAAAATTGTAATTTCACATATTAACACAATTAAAACAATTCAATTTGATATATGCACACAACATGTAGATTCAGAGTTCTCCTGATCTGATTCATCCTCATCTTCGCTAAGACTCGAAAATCAAGGCTAGAAGTCATAACGAATAATGTATCAGACAATGACAAGGGAGTAACTTGTTTTTTTTATCTGTAATTCCATGCACTGGACTCAGAAGGTATGATAAATTCGAAGGGAGGATTGACTACATAACAACATATTATGGAGGCCTGAATTGAAATGTAAGACATACAATGGAGCAAGAATGCTTCTGTCAAGCACCATCAGCGGAACTTGTAAATCCCGAGCAAGCGCTCTCACTAATCTTTCTCGGTATAGCTTTGTACCTTCAAATGAAGTACTTCTTGATCAAACGATTATTCCCAAAAATTTCGCAGTCTGTTTAGTGAAAGTTCTGAAATAGGGGCAGTAGAAAACAGACCTGGTATGCTCTGAAGCAGAATTCTAGCACTTGAATAAATAATACGGCTTCCATAATCAGAAGTAACTGTTAGGATTCTAATTTCGGTCCCGGACCCCACCCGACACCACACATTGGTATGATATTATCCGCTTTGGGCCGAAACCCTCACGGTTTTGCCTTTGAGCTTTTACCCCCAAAAGGCTTCATACCAAGTGATGTGGTGTTCCATATTTAAACTCATCAAAATCTTCATCTACAATCAATGTGGGACATTTGTTCTCAACAATAACCTTTTCTGTTTCACATAGGAAGCCACACATTCCGCCAGAAGTTTTTTAGCGTGCTCGCTGCAATAATAACGACTCGGTTACAACAAGTGACGATGAAATGCAAGAGAATAAAAGAAAATCTAAGAGAGCACATACTCAAGGTAATAGGGAAAAGTATCCCATGACAATGTTATTTTCTCCCACGGAATAATCCTTCGCAAAAACTCCTTAAATCTTTCATGCTGAGTTAGAAAAGGTGATTCTTTCCTCTTATTCTCTATAGCAAGCTTTTCATCTTTCAACCACCCCATTTGATCCAGTTCCCTGAGTCCGGCATGTGCATCACAGTTCCTCGAACTTTCCGAATCCGAACTACAATGTCATAGCAGAGAGTTTCTCCAACTGTCTGAATGGCATTTTAATCTAGTAGAACTTTTCTCAGAAGCCTGGTCTAGTGCGAAGTTTCAATGGAGAATTCCCCCCAATCAAACTAACTGATCTGGCGCTTGATAGTACACCAGAATAGTAATACCAGTTAAATCTCCTTTGTTGAACAATCCACAACGGTTGGTTTTTAAACCTTAGTCTACTCGCATACATTTAATATTAATTTTAATTATTTATGCAGAAAAACCAGAGCTCTATTAGTTCATTTAAGACAACTAGAGTGCTCCAGTGTTCTCTCTAACAGAAGTGAGAACAAATTCATCGTGGATACATCAACAGACTTTGTCCAGGCTCTAGAAAATCAGAAACTCAAAAACCTAAACTGTTCTCAATCTATGACCGAATTTGTTGATCAATGCAATGGAATAGTTGTTCTGAACTGAACAATAATAAATCGAAAGCTTTAAACAAACCGCTGGTGGTTTTCACAACTTTGAGAGCAGAAAAAAAAGTGAAGAAAAATACCTATGACCGATGTTGTTGATGATGCAATGACGCCAAGGTGCGCGCATTCACAGCTCTAGCATTGCATTGGGTTTCATTTCATCTACTGACTTGGGGAGAAATCTTTCTTAGCGTCTGAGTTACTATTTTAATTCGATCCGGAAATTCCATTGGTCTCATATCAAATTCATAACGTGTTAAACAAGACAAACAGACGGGCCAAAAGTGTTGGGCCGGCCCTCCAGGTAGACCCAATTTAAAGTTAAAATCACGGGCAGCTGGCATTCATAGAATAAAGTAATTCCAATTTTAAAATAACAATAACAATAAGTTAAAAAATTTAATAAATTAACATTAAATTCAAATAACATTAGTAAATATAAATAATTTGAAAAAACAATCTGTTAGGATTTGGACTGGACACCATATTGGTATGATATTGTACGCATTGAATCGAAACCCTCACAGATTTGCTCTTAATTTTTATCTCCAAAAGGTCTTATACCAATATTGTAGTGTACAACTTCATAAATCCTTCATCCATAACCCATGTAGGACTTTGTTCACTCAACACAAAAAAACTATACAAATAACATTAAAATTAAACGAAAATAGAAGTGAAGCCATTTCATTAATTTAAACTTTCTCTTCCCACAGTTCTCAATTTTCATTTTTTTTTATCAAATTAAAATATCAATTTAAATTTTTTGTTTTTAATTAGTAAAAATGATTAAAAACATTTAAAATAATTACATATATTTTTGTTTTTCGATAATACCAATATCGAACTAAAACACTAAAATATCAAAAATTCATTATGAAATTTCGGTATGGTACCACAATGACCGTTTTCGATACCGATTGCTCATTCATAGTGTTGAGGGCCGCGAATCGTGGGTGGGACTCGACAATTGGGTCGGTTCACCCAATCTGAAATTCGACCACTACGTTGGTGTCTATGATGCACCTTTTTTTTTTAAGAATTAATAAAAATACTTATTAATAATAAATAATAATACATTTATGTTATTAATTGCTTTTTCAACAGTCAAGATGGTGAGGTGGCAATCTCGGTGCTCTTTTCGCCTAGTTCTCAAGTTGAAGGATGTGTTTGCAATAACTTACATTTTTGACAAATTATATTGTGGCGGAGCTAGTAAAACCATATTTTTAGAGAATTTATTGTTTAAAATAAATTGGTTCAAGTCATTTGTACAAATGTTTAATTTTCGAACCTTTTAGTTTCTTTTAATAAAAAATATTATTAGAAGCTTTCACTTAATTATTGCATTGATAAGGATATTGGATTGAAAATAAGAATTAACTTGGGCTTAAATCAAATATTAGTCACCAAAGCAATGGAAATCACTTTCTTATCAACTATGAGTGTGTTTGTTTTTATGCTAAGTAACAACCTTCAATAAACTATGAGTGTTGGTAAAAATAACTAAAAAAATTATTTTAATTCTAATTATCTTCATACACTTACAACATGGACAGGAAGTAAAAATTAAAATCCAGTCCCAAAACACTACAAGAAGCGCTTGTTATGAAGTGATAAGTTACTTTTCAAAAGTTGTTGCAAACAACGTCTAAATTTTGCCATGACTCCTCTGTGCAATAATTCATGAAACAAAATGGAGAATTCAACATAATAAAATATGCATTCCGAATTAAATTAGAACCACACCACCGTAAGGAACAGAATAGGTAGGTGAGAATGGAATGGTGATGATTTCAAAAAAAAAAAAAGGTAAGGTGTTATGTTACGTGATTTTGGCTTAGTGCTTGCACCATGTCGCCTAAAAATCTCTCAATTGCAATGTGAATGAATGGGAAGGTGAGAATGGCCCCAGTGTTTCAATGTTTGGTGATAATTTTTTTGGATGACCGGTGGTATCCGACTATTTGTCGATTAATCCACAGAGACCTACCCGTACGACTCTCCGGGCAGATCGAGCAAACGACTAACTAAGCAAGCCTTGTCATAAAATTTGAGTCTGGCCCCTACTTTGAGCATCTGGTGGGAGTCGAACCCACAATCTCCCACATATAAAGAGGTTGTGAGGACATTCTTGCCCACCAGGGCAACCCGTAGGGGTTAATGTTTGGTGATAATTATTGTAAATATGCAAGATTAAAAGAGGATAAATAGGTCAATTGTTATTAGGTATTAATTTGTCCTTATGGAGAGCGAGCCGTCAAATGAACAGTAGCTGATTTTTTAACAGTGCTTCCACTCCCATAAATAAGCTACGTGCGGCGCTCACGGCGGCGCATGTCCTTATGGAGAGCGAGCCGTCAAAGCCGGCCGCCGCTCACGGCGGCGCATGTCCGTCACGCGTTGGCGTGTGAGACTGGTCAGGACAGTTACGGCGCGGGTTGTTCACGCGCCGCGCTGTAACGGCGCATTTCGTACACACAACACGGCAAACGGCGCATGACACTCTGTCCGAACGACGGCGCGTGTCAAAAAATAGTGTGTTTCTTACAACGCGCCGCAGCGGACGGCGCGTTCTAGGTGATTTGGGCCTGCGCGTGTTGCACAGGCTGTGTTTTCCGTCGACGGCCAGCAGTCTAGCCCGTCAGAGTTAGTGCGGGGCGGCGCGTGTGTGTCGCGCACCATTGCTCGCTGAGCGTCTTAGCGCGTTACCATTCCCGACCGCATTTTTTTTTTGCCGACATCTACGGATCTGGGCCAAAAAGGCTGGATCCGATAAGAAAAGTGACTTCGGGGCAGCGTGTGTGATTCACGTGCCACCAACCGAGTCCACCAACTGTCGAAACGCGACGGTTTTTCGGCTGGAAAGCTCGGATATGGCCTGAAAACCAGATGGCGGAAGATCAAAATGCGGCGGAGGGCGGCTTACCTCATCACGTGGATTGACTACGGTGGTGCCACACATTGCAATGGCGGCGGAACAACGAAACCAAGTTAAACGGCAGCGACGGATGCCACATTCTTTGCACGGACGAGACAGACTCGACGAGAGAATTTCTCTCTCGCGTAGGGTTTCAAATAAAACCCGTTGATAAAAAAAAAACATGCCTTTTATAGTTGATGAATGGGCTGGGCCATTTTTTTTAACGCGGCCCAGTCGATGAATTTATAAAAAATAATAATTCAATGGGCCTAGTTTTGGGCCGCCTTTTAAGCGGCCCATTCAACGTTTTTTTTGTATAAATTGATTGGGCCGATTTATCAAAATGGGCCGGGTTTTGTAAGGCCCATGAGACAAATAAAATAAAGAAAACGAATTGGGCCATTTATTTGCCAAATTAAGTCCTTAGAAAATAAATTGGGTTTTATTTTCCTAAGACTTTGGGTAAGAATAATTTTTATTTGTTAAAAAAAAATTAAAATAGACCCCCAAATTAAACATTTTATGTGTTAAATGTATTTAATTATGCATGAATTAAAAATTATTTATTTGCTTTATGCAATAAAATTTTTATTCTTAGTATGCATAATTAAGAATTGGAAATTATTTATTTGCTTTGTGCAATTTAATTTGTGATATGCATAAATAAAAAATTATGTTTGATTTACTAAGTGAAATTTAATTCCAAAGCATGCTTATATTCATTACGTGAATTAGGAATTAAATTTATTAGAGAATATGTTTCGGACTAAAAAAGTTAATGAAGAAAATTATTGACTCCGTGTTAATAATTGAATTATGATAATCAAAATCTCAGATTGTCATAATTATACCGAATTTCAAAAGAGATCCGCGTGTGGGAGATTATCTAGGGCTGATTGTTAAGTGAGATCTGTGTGACTCCACCAGATATCTGGATCCTTCACAATGAATGGTAGTACTGTCTAAGGCAGTGATTTTCCGGAAATTTAGTACAGTAATCCTACCTGGGTACATACCGAATCGATTAAGGATTACATATGTACTAAGTCAGATACTTTGAAATGTTGAAGATTTTCTTTTAATTGTGTATTAAAAAGAAAATTAAATTGTTATGTGTTAACAATTTAATTTGTGCCAATACGTTTGGCTAGAACAAATTAAAAAATATACCAAAATTATACCAAAAATGCTCTACAGCAAACAACCCCGAGTGGCCAATTATGTTTTGGTCTATCTATGTTACTGTGTTTTTGCTCGATGTGGAAATTAGTTTTTTCGTAGGATTTTTCAATATATAAAGCGTGATGATTATGAGTTAACGAAATTTTTGAACATAATATATAATTCAAAAGAAAATCTAATCTCAAAATTGTGCCTAATGTCCTTCTTAAACTATACATGCAGAAATGGCCCCCTAGCATGATCAACGAACTATCTTCCAGTGATAAGTTCACTGAATTAAACTACAACATTTGGTCCAGGAAGATTCAATATCTCCTGCATGAAAAAATGTGTTTTAGAACATATCACCATGGAAGAACCCGACAAATCTCTAGATACGTACGCAACATGGGCCAATAAGGATCGCAGTGCATATTATGCGATGTTATACTGCATGCATGATGACCTTATTGGCACATACGACGTGGAGCCCATGGCTAAGGCCTTATGGGACAAACTCAAGGAAAAATACGCCCAAACTTCAGCTACAAGGCTTCGTACCTTGCACCTGAATTGGCTTCAGTATAAGATCGATTCGAGTCGACCTGTACTTGAGCATATTCGTATTTTGAGTAGTATGCTGCGCGATCTCGGTGCTGGTGGGATCAAAATTTCTGAGTTTGAGCAGGTTAATAATGTGATACGTGCATTGCCTGATGAAAGGGAGGACAGACGGTAAACCCCTTTCAAAACCCTGATGTTTCATAACGTGAACATCAAAACCTTTGCTGACATAGCAAAGCATGTTGAGCTGGAGGATGAAACCTTACGGGCTTCAACATCCCATGCCAAAGTTTTTGCAACTCACGAGGGCAACCCTAAGAGGAACAAAAGGTCTAGTAAGCCAGCCAAGAAAACTCAGAAAACTCCACAGAGAAAGAAAATAGTTAAACAACAGAAGGCAAGCGGCCGCAAGAACATGGCACGTGTGAAGTGCTATAATTGCTAAAAGAAAGGTCATTTCTCTCGGGACTATTCCGAGCCGAAAAGGTACCTTTCGCTCCCATCAATCCCAGTTTATACGTTTGCTCTCATGCATTAGTTGCTAACTCCTTTCCTAAATGGATTGTGGATTCAGAAGCGAGCCAACACATAGTGAATGACCGTGATGGTTTTGTTGAGTTTCATCGCCGTGGCACCGGAACACGAAGCGTAATGATGGGAAACGACAATGAGGAGGATGTCATCGGTATTGGCACCTACAAACTCCAGCTCCGTAGCGGAAACATAATGCTGTTACACGATACAATTTATGTGCCGGGAGTTCGTTGTTCTTTAATTGCTGTTGTTGCTATGCTACGTTTGGGTTTTTCGTTTAATTTCAGTCGTGAAAAACTGAGTATCGTGTACGTCGATAATTTATTTGGTTATGGATCATATAAACATGGTTTTTGTGTTCTTGATTTGGATGACATTTACAATGATTCTGTTAATTCATCCATTGCCTTAGTTTCCGGTACTAATCTTGAATCTGAATCTGTTAAATGGCACGCTAGACTTGGTCATATTGGCCAAGATAGGTTGAACAGACTAGCTAAGTGCGGTCTTTTAAACCAACTCACTAAAGCTAAGTTGCCTGTGTGTGAACCTTGCTTAGCTGGTAAGGCTAACAAGAAGCCTTTTGGTAAAGCTTCTCGAGCCTCACATCCCTTTTTCAACTGACCAAAACCTAGCCTTCCCACCTCCCTCCCCAATCTACACCCACTTAAACTCATCGCATGGCCAACTGGACCCTTGTTAGGAGGTCAAATCAGCTTCGTAAGGAGATTAGAGAAAGGAAAGCCCTTGTAATGGTAGATAGCCACAGTAGGAAACCAAACCCCCAACTTAGGATAGGGCAGGAACTTAGAAGTAGAAAGACGGCAAAAGCAGGACAGACAGTAGGAACCGTGCATAGCCGCCTCGGACCGAGAGTTGATGTAGCTGCAGATGAGAAGAGTAAGAAGCATTTTAAGTTTTATTTGACTAATTTCCCCCCCAACGGAAATCTCAATACCCTTAGAACTATGTTGGAGATGCAAGGAAAGGTATTTGATCGAACTCTAGCTAGAAAGCTATCTTAGAAAGGTTTTCCGTTTGGATTTGTGACATACTCAGAGGTGGTTTGTGTTAAGAGCTTGACTATGAAGCTGAACAGTATTTGGATAGGATCTTACAAATTGCAAGCCAATATAGCGAAATATGGTCGGGATAGCCCAAGGCTATATGCTGAATTTAAGAAGGACTTCCCCCAAGACAACACTGGACAGGTGAGGACCAGCAAAGAAGGGTCATATAAAGAAGTTCTAATCCAGAAGTGCACACATGAGGATCCATCACAGAAACAAGAAGTTGTGGGAAAAATGAAAGAAGGATTGAGATTCACAACACGGAGGGAAGATTCATTGTGGTTGAAATTCAACAGAATAGGAACTCTAACCGAAAAAGCAACATGGAGGGATCTTCAGATTGCCCTGAAGCGTGGGGGATATTTTAACCTGCAGGTTAGTCCATTGGGAATAGGAAAAGTGTTGCTATGGGAAGAGGAAGACATGGATCTGAAACGATTATTGGGGATAGACTCCCAATGGATACAACAATTGGTGCATAATCTGATTATGTGGACAGATTAGCCTACAATAAGTGAAAGAAGGTGTTGGATTAGAATTTATGGACTTACTTGCCATGCTTGGAAAACAGAGATCTTAGAAGGACTTGGAGCTGAAATTGGAAAATTCATACAGATAGATGAGGTAACTAAAAAGAAGAGATTCCTAGAGGCAGCACAACTCCAAATACAAGTGAAAATGACCACTACAGTCAACCAGTCAGTCATGATTAACATAGATGGTCAGGATTACATACTGAGGGTGATTGAAGTAATAGAGAACAAATGTGTAGAAGACATATGGCAAGGAGATTGCGGATCAGAAACAAGTTCTGGAGAGGAGGAAGATACAAGTGATGAGGAGCTAGGAGGAATATGGTCAGACATTGAGAGTGTAAAAGAAAACAACAGGAGTACTCCTAAAGAGCTATACCCGGAGATGAAGCCACAAAGTACACCAACTTCTCAAGAGAAGAATAAACATGATATAGAGAAGGAGGTTAATACTCTAAGTATTATACCAGAGAGTACTACTCAAGGAAAATTTTGGCAGCCTACCAGAATAGAGTGGTGGCCTGCAAGCATCACTCCATGGAATATACAAAACTGGGAGGAAGAAAAAAGTGAAGGAGAGTTAATACCAGAGATGGATGTTAATGTGATCACAGTGCTGGAAACTCAAACAAGAGATAGAAATGAGATAGCAAGTAAGAATCAGGTAATAGGAAGCCTCAAGGAAGTGGAACTAAAAGCAAGACATGAGGTGCAAGTATGGAAAAGGGAGATCTAAACCTGCTCACAATGGAGGGGATGCTTGATAACCACTTATTAAAACAGAAGGAAGCAAATTGGGAAGAAACAAGATTAGTGAAAGAATGGGAAAAGGACCTGATGGGATGGTTAATGGACTGCATCAGAAAAGAGAAGACTCAGAGTAGTCAAGATGTGGGCCTAATAGATGGAAAGATGATAAGGAATGAAATTCCATCTGTCTCGAGATCAAGGAAAAATAAGATGTCAAACTTGGACAAGATAAGCAGTACAATGCTCACAACAGCAAAACAGAGACGTGGGGTTAATAACGTTAGACAGAAAACAGCTCAAAGATGTTTGAATGAAAGCATTGTCGAGGAGTGGAGTGGCATTATGAAGTCAGTTACTCAGGGTGAAAAGAAGAACTCCACAAAGACAAGTGCCATGCATAAGATCACATCTTCCAGATCCGACAGTGAAATAGAAGCATCAAATGCAAGGAATTTGAGGTTAGAGGCTGAGAGTATAATGGAATTTGGGAAAGCACTGGGATTGCAGCATCCTCGAAATGAAGAGCTAGTTACAAAGGAAATCTTGAACATTGAGAATAGAAATTGGGCACAGATTAAAGAAGCAGGAAAAGACAGTAAGGATAAGGGGGGAAATGATGGTTGTTTGTAATACAGATATTAACATATAACATTAGAGGGTTAGGGAGGAGAGGATGTAAAAAGAGGATAAGGAAATTATTAACCTTACACAAGATTGATTTTCTGAGTTTGCAGGAAACAAAGAAGGAGTACATACAAAAAAGATTGTGTGCAAGCATATGGCCAGATGAAAATTTTGATTGGTTGTATAAGAACTCACAGGGAGCTTCTGGAGGGTTACTATGCATTTGGAATGCTTCAAAATTCAAAAGACAGGGAATTATAGATGAAGATGGAATCTTGGGTGTATCCAGCTACTGGGAAGGGGACCAACAAATGTCACACATGGTTAATATTTATGGACCTTCAAGTCTAATAGAAAAGAGGAAGCAATGGGACCACCTAATTCAACTGCATAATGGAAAAGAGAGTGATAAGTGGTGTGTGATGGGCGATTTTAATGCGATATTGGATAGAAGAGAAAGAAAAGGAGCATCATCAGTTAGCTATGAGGCAGAAATCAGGGACTTTAGAGAATTCATAGAAAAAATGGGATTGCATGACCTGAAGATGGAAAGGAGAAAATACACATGGTACCTGACAAATCTCTCAGCAATGAGTAGGCTAGACAGGTTTATGGTAAATGATACCTGGCTAGGAAGAGATACAAACTGGATGCAAACGGGTTTAGACAAAGAAGATTCAGACCACTGCCCGGTTAAGCTAGGGCTAAGAGTGCAGGATTGGGGACCAAAGCCATTTAGAGTCATGGATTGCTGGCTGAGGAAAAAAGATTACAATGACTTGGTAGTTCATACATGGACAAATACTGAAATCAGTGGATACTCAGGATATCAACTTAAGGAGAAAATAAAAAAGGTTAGAGAGGCAATCAGAAGATGGAACAAAACTGAAAGAGACGAGACAGAAGCTAAGAGGCTGAATATTCTGAAAATGTTAAGAGCAATGGAGATAGCCAAAGAAAATGAAGAAAGTACTGTATTTCCCTACCAGCCGACAGAACTGAGGCAAAAATTAAATGACATCACACTACAACAGGATAGCATATATTATCAGAAGGCACGTGCAACCTGGATAAAACAGGGAGATGGCAACACAGCTTTTTTCCATAGATGGGTAAACAAAAACAAAGCACGAAATACAATTCAAGGTGTGTGGGATAAAGGGGTGTGGTATGAGGATGTTGGACAGGTAAAGGAAATATTCAGACTACATTTTCAGAAAAG